>JAUZNJ010108688.1:0-20335 GCA_034780135.1 Jordanella pulchra | reverse complement strand
ACTAAATAATACAATATTTTACACAATAGTTTCATTAAACCTTACATATAAAGCTTCAGAATTGCAGGCATAGCATTATTATGCTGGACCTAAATAGTGATGACAAACACACTTTTTGTAGGCAACCCACCTGTTTGACATGAGGGGATTTTAAAAGAAAAAATATTTTTACTTTGTTTTAATTTATGTTTATTTCCTTTGAGAAAAGAAACAAAAATTTCTTATCACTCTGAAAGGCAGAATGGTTGGTTGTTCTTAATACTCTTATCTTTGAGCATTTTGAGTGAATCTACCACCCAACACATTAATGGCAGCTTTGACAATCCACACTGATACAGTTGAGGACAGATGTCACATCGTTGTCTGCAGACTTGCAATTAAAAATCAGTCTGTCAGTCAGACACTTCAGTTCAAGTTTCAAATCCACTCTGTCCACACATCAGGGTGTAGATTCAAGCTGCATTGAAGCCCTTTAATCATTTGATGTCATGTGCAGCTTTTTTCTTCAGTTTCCAACATTACGCACATCTTATTAATATCACTTCTTTCTCATTACAGTACAAAAGCAGCAGAAAAGCAAAGTGACAGCAGAGTAGAGGCAGCGTGTTTGTTGTGGCAACAAGACCAGGAAATGCAGGCGAATCTTTCTTTGAAAAATACTTTGCACTCCATTAAAAAGTCAAACGGGTTGAAGTCCCGTTAATTTGTTTAAGTCCACGTACTGTCTACAGTCTTTGATGAATGCATTGATTTAAGTCTGATTATATGCCACATAGCACATTTAGCTGTACTGTAAAATGCTGTGCTGCACTATAATATGCAGCAAAATACTAAACCATACCGCATTAAGCTTTATTGGAATAATATAGCATAAACCTAAACAGACCATGTGATCAAGAGGGCTTACTTTGAACTTGTTGGGGACCTGCAGCTTGGGCGAGGGGATTCCAATGGCATAATCAACAAGGACCATAGTCAGGATGGTGATGAAGACCGCAAAGTCGCTGATGACAGACCTCACCTGGAAAGAACAGACATACTCTTCAGATAAAGTTTCTGCTGAATTTAAACACAATAACTGCATCATTTAAAAAAAGGGGCATGTTTATCCACCTTTGGGAGAGAATCATTCAGGGTTACCCATCTGCTCTCAGCTGAGAGTTCAGAGAAACTGAAGACCTAATGCATTAGATTATTGTTCTAATTCCATTTAGCTGTCTGTTAAATAGTCAGTGAGCACGTTTGTACTATCACTTGTTTAATCCTCATTCCCCAGACTTTTAATAAACAAACATTAATAAACTAAAAGCAAGAAATGTAATAATTCAATTTATCTAAATCAGCATCATACAAGAGAAAATAGCTGCAGTTAAAAAGTTACATTATAAACAGGGAGAAGTCAGTGAGGGTTTAGGTGCTTCGTTTGATCGGTCATCAGTTCTCCATCTGCAGTATTGCGCAGTAATATCCATCCCCACAAGGTGGTGATCACATAACACGGATTAGCCAGCCAACATCACCCCACACATTACGCTGCTGCGTGTCATCTCAATGACAGCCCATAGAAACTGGACATAGATTGGCCACCCAGACTGCAGGGGTTTTTACCTCCCATGTAAACCTGTAGATGGCAGCGTATGCTAACGATGCTTCAGACAGGTGAAGCAGGGTCTGTATTATCGCTTGTGTTCATGTAAAAACTTAATGGAGGACATTAAACAGGCAGTTAAATAGGAATATGTGATGTGTGGATGAGCTGCTTCTACCTGATCTACCTAGAAAAATAAACAAACCCTTCGTATGTCTGTCACTGTTTTTTGTGTTTTGACAAGATTTTTTAATAATCGCCAGCGTTTTATGTCAGCAGATGTTCTGTGACAAAAAACACTGATGTTTTGTCACAGGATTTATTGGGATTATGAGGCAGAAAGTAATTTTTATGCAGTTTTCAAAGTTTTGTGCAGCTTTTACATTTTAGAGCAATCTGTTTACTCTAATTAAAACTCAATTTCTATTGATCTGCAGGATGAAATATTTCACCATTCTGAACTGGACCTGTAGATGGAAACTGAGGAATATATAACCTATACAGTATTGTCAAGAGGAAGAAACAAGAGATAACAAGTGACCTGAATGTTACTAAAAAAGCAACGTTAATAGTCCCCATTTAACACTACATTAAAAAAGGAAGATCAACCAAGAACAAAGCATCTCGAAATTATAAAGTTTTTCAGAACTTTCCCCTTTTTACCCAAAATTTAGTCCAGGTAATATTCCAGACATTAAATTACTAAACTAAACTAACTAAATAATGGATTTACATTATCTTTAAGCCGTAATAACCAAAATTTGCAACAAATAAAAGGTTGTAAAATATTACATTTATGTGTAAAGAGTCTAAATAACCGATTTTTGCCTTCTACTTATGAGTAACAAAAAATATTGACCGTGAGAAGCAATATTGTATTTTTGTAAACTATTATATTATTATTGATGTTCTAACCCACATTTTTACAATTCTGATCCACTTCCTGTACTTGAATTTAGATTTCTATAGATCCTGATATTTTTCTGACACCAGAGCTCTGTTTACTTTTATCATTGATCCTGTTGGTGATTTAAGAGGCTGCCATAAACTTCTCTCTATAGCAACTATGATATGAATGTAAACATGTAACTGGACAAATACCACTCTAAAAACAAAGAAGTAACTGTTTGGGCCAATTTGAAAGTATTTATCAAATCAAATACAAGTGCACATAAAGGGGTAAACCTTCTTTAAGATTCTTCAACAGACTTTAAATCTAACTTCAAGACTTAAATTGATTAAATACGAATCATTGCATTGAAGCACAAACTAGAATCAGGATGAGAAAAGATGAGAGTTCAAGCTAGAAGGAGCAACAGGAATAAAAACCCCCAACATGATCTTTGTTCAGGTATTAAAACTCCAAAGTAGTCTTTGTCTTAGTATTTACTGCTAAAATCTTCAAGCGCATCAATAAAGACTAAGTTTATTGTTGATCAATAACATGTAGTAGGTCATGGGTTTCCAAAGTAGGGGATAGGACCCCCAGAGGGATACCAGACACCAAATGTGAGGTAAGGTGATATTTTCTGAATAATTGTGACCCCTCAGGTATATGTAGGGCTGAAGTGGACAAAATTAAATACATACATATATAATGAAATAAATCAATCCTTCATTAAATATCAAGACAAATGATCAAAAGAAAAACTTTTTTTCTTTTTTTAATGACACACAATGTCCCCATGTTGAATTTAGGATCAAGGACCGATATTTGACCAGAAAAAAAGATGTAAATAATTAGGGAAAACCTTTTCAACATCTTCATAAGGTGAGGAGAATTTTAGGTCATTTAACATGAAGCACTGGGCCAATCACAGCGCTAGCTGCAAACACATTAGCTGATCCATAGAGTCTAAACTATAACCCAAGAACTAGGCTTCAATCATAAAGTCAGCTGTTAGTTTGTTTACCTTGGTGGGGAAGTAGCGGCTCGTCTTGAACTCCTTGAGGAAAGCCGACATGAAGACTGTGGTGAAGAAGAGGACCACGCACCAGAAGAGGACGTCTGGGATATAAGGGCCATGGTGTCCACATGCGGGCCCCTCAAACACCCCATGTAACAGCTCACACTCCTACTGGCCCCAGTGTAAATACAGATGATGGAGGTGGAACCCAGGAAAAAACATTGCTGTGATTAATGCTACTAGGATTTTTGTTTTCACATCAGGTTCAAGTGGGATAAAAACAATCTGACCGCTTTCAAAAGGCTTCGCTCAAAACGTGGCTCTAAGAAATAATAAATGGGTCCTTTACCTTGACCTCCAGTGAGGTCCAGTTGACTCGGGAGGCAGTGATGTTTCTCTCCTCCCAAAACTGCAGAGTCTCGTTGCTTGGGTCCCTGGGCTCAACACAGCTACACCTGCTCAAGGTAAAACAATCTGTAAGCTTTAAAAATCCATTTTCTGATCATTTCATGACATAAAAGGGAAGCATATTAGGTAAATAAACTCGTAATAAAAACTCCTGAAGATCACTGTGATCATGTGACGACTGAAACCAATGTCTCCTAAAAGAAACCAGTCTCAGACACTTGCCAGTACTGGGTGAGTTTCTGCAGGTCGTTGTGTTTGTTGACAGGATAGTGCACCCCCAGGTGGATCAACTTCTCCAGGGCTTCGTAGATGAAGATGATGCAGATCAGCGCTGCAAAAGCCTCTTCAGTGAAGCGTGTGATGTAACAGACCAGCGAGCTAGCGTCTGTGGCCACTAGCAGCAGGCAGAAGAAGGCTGTCCACAGCCCGATACAGGTCCTCAGGGAGAGGTAAGACAAGCCGTATTCTCTGAGGTATAAACACACAAACAAGTATAAAAAACATAACAACTGGTAGGAATTGTGTCACATTTTTTCCAGCAGAAGCAAATGCAAAGTAATAAAATAGCATACTTGCAAAACTTGAAAAGGATCTTTTCAAAGACAAGAACAGGTCCGGTGCTGCCCAGGATGGTGAGGGGCTGCCCAGCAAAAAGGGAGTAGGCTATCCCAGTCATTGAAGCCCCAAACAGGGACTCGATCGCACTCTAAGAAGATGGGGAATGGAGATCTGGTTCACTTATTTATAAAGGCGCCTTTGACATGTTCAGAGTCTTCCTATTTACAGTAAAAAGCAGCTACAGCCACCTTAAGGGCAGCCAACAAATATAGAATATCTTTCAAACATTCATTTTATTTTTGACAATGACTTTGGCAGTGTGGGCAGGTTCAAAGTCTGCTGGAAAATGAAATCAGGAAGACCTCTGAACTTTCTGGTAGATCAACAACTAAAACCCTCAAATTACTAATAACTTTCTGAATCTGCCACAACCTTTATACAACATCCACAATTTCAGAGACTTTGGATTCTTAAGCATTAATCATGTATATTAAAATGAAAGGTTGAATTACTTCCCTCTATGACCTTATTAGCCTGAGTTTTAATTTCTAACATGAGTGACAAGATGGACTGAACTTTGTCCTGATGAAATAAGTAGAAGATGCATATGAAAGAACATGAATCAGTTTCAGTTTGGCAAATACAAACAATACGTCCGTTCTACATGTACATATTCCAACAATTGTTTAAAGACATGAAACTATTTTCATATAAAAAAAATAATGTTGGTTCTTAGTCTCGTCTCCTCTCATTAATCCAGCACTGGAATCACTTGATCTTTTAAGATGGTAATAAAGAAAATGGTAATATTTTTTACCCATAATGCATTACTTTGGAAATGAATGCAGATTTTACAGGTAGGCAGAAGCCCTCCACAATCTAGGAAGAGTTGAAAATGCTAGATTGAAAACAATTCATTTCAAAGATTCACATAATGTCTGCATAAACCATAAAAACTGTTGTGGCAACAGTAACTGCATGATGAGGACTTTTGCTATTTTCAGTGTCACTCAGGGATCTCACTATTTTATAAAAAACATAAAAACAATCAGCTTTAATGGTTAAGATAAATCACTGCTTTAGATTGGAAATTGATTAAAAATCTCTAGTAAATCTGTAGTCTTTAAAGCTGGAAACAAAAGCATAATCTTGCTGTGTTTTGTTAGAACCCTAGACTGTGCTTGAAGCTGAAGTTTAGATTTAGGAAGAACAGTGAAGCAGTAAAGTTCTGTCTTACCACGCGCCCCTCTGTGGCCTCACCCAGAAGCCCTCCGAAGGTGATAACGGGTGACATGCAGGCGCAGTAAAGAAAGAGGAAGGAAGCCAGACACTGGAGACTGATGGCGTCTGTGTAGTCTGAAAGGTAGTGAGGGGCCTTTCGCTTGATGTCCAAGATCAACCCACCAAATAACCTGCAATAAATAAAGAAAAAATAAATCTATTCAAGATCCACACAGAAATATTATAAATCACTGTTTTTGTATGATAGATGCACTTCCAGATGTAGGATGGATGTTTTTATTAAATTGAAGCTATAAAATGTCTGTGGTGACATGAGACACCTGGATATAATGAGAGGACCCTCCGGCTAATAGCAGACGTTAACATGTGTGACTACACCCTGGAGGTGTTGCCATGCCAACCCTTTTTGATTTTCCAGATTTGTCTATTTCCTTTCTAATTTTACAGCAGAACCAACACCGGATGTTGATGCATGTCTGGATGTTCTAGGAGCAAAGATTTTAAAAGTTTAGGATGATAAGCAATAAAACAGCCTGTATTATTTCCACAATCATTCCAGGGATTGAGTTGAAGATAAAATGAATTAACTTAAGTTCTTTGAAAAGTAAGGATTTCAAAACATCCAGTTACATGTAAAGAATTACAAATATAGTTACTATTAATTTAGTTATAGTCCTCAATAACCAGAGAGAGATTTCTGAGACTGATGTACGGCAGAACGTTTAATACTGTTTTTATACTTTAAGTGACTAAAATAAGAGCAATATCAATGTTTTTTAACTACTCATTCTTTACAGTTCAATAGCAATCTAACATTGCTAAATAAGCAGCCTCCGTGTACAAGCTCTACCTATTCTTGTTCTATCGCTATGGAGGCTGGTAAACAGATGTTAGCGCCGGGCAGGTGGTCATTACCAAACACTAGATCACCCATCTTCATTTATTCCACCAAATAAACAAAGACAAACAAAGCTAGCGCTATACTGAGCCGCTACAAAGTGACCCCACGCTGGGTCTGGTTTGCAGTCTCTCCCGGTGCATCAAACTGCGACGGTGAGGTGCCATCAGAGGAGGTTGCCGTGACAACGTTGGGTGGGCTTTTATGTTTATTTCAGTCCCAAGAGGCTGGCAGAAACAGTGGGTTGGATGTATGGAGCAGGAGATTTTGCACCACAGCTCACATCAGCTCAGCTAAAGGTTATCTATCCCCCTTTACTATTACAGGCACTTAATACACTGAACAGCCAATCTGTTGTTTCAGAGTGGAGCTACAATCCTCTATAGTTGATGACAACATTTAATCTCATTTTAATATCATGCAAAACTCTTACTTCAAGTTTACATCAAAAGGTTATGATGAAACTGAAGAGGATGAAGACGTTTCTCCATAGCACCTTCAGCACTGACGTCATACACCTCCTTGAAGCTGGTGCTGTCCTATTGAATACCACTGTAGTCATGCTGTGGACTGTTATAGCTAAAGTTTTCCCTCAGAGAATATCAACTCACTTCTCTCTATGTCACCTATGCAGCTACCTAAAAAAAAGGAAAAGGTTGTCCAATTTAAGAGACTGATAATATTGATTGACCTCTGGAGGACAGTGTTTGTTTCTGCAGTCATATACAAGAGAAGAATTTTTTTAATGCTCCGATACATAGAGTGTTATTCCTATAAAAGGAGTCATCAGGCCATCTTCCCTACTTTATGCTCAATTAATAGAGAGGGATGTAAAGTATGCATCTTTACACCACCAGCAGCCTGAGATGACACCAGGCAGGATGGATCAGCGTTTCTGTTCATGTCAGACTGACCCTACCATCTAAATGCTGCAGCTGTAATTCTTTCGGCACAAATTTATCCTGTTCTTACTGCTACATGCCATATGTTTAGAGATTCAACCACAGTGTCCATTTATCCTCTGATATTTGACTTCAAAAAGGTAATGTTGCCCACAGGTGTTTTGGGCCGTTCTCTTTAAACCACAGGGCTAGTTATGAGTAGATTAGCCGTCTTCTGACATATTTGGACGAGAAACGTTTGTGCCATTGTTAATCCAAAAGCTAACATTTCAACCAGTAATGAAGGTCCTATTTACTTATCGGAAGTGAGAGTTGAATCTATTTTGAAGTTAGTTTTTAAAATTAAACTTTGGAGGATGGAGTGTTTACTATATTAAGCTAAAGATTTCTCACAAATGTCAAAGACATTCAAATATTTTATTTAGTTATTCAAGCCATATGAATCTTTAAAAACATTGAAGAGGATGAAATCTTGCTCTAGATGATTTACCACTTTGGTTTTCAATGTCAAAGAGTTCTTTGAATTTCTAGGATATTCCAAATGCAGAGTTAACATCTAATCAAAGTGAAAACAACAAAAGCATTAGTTTAAATCTGCAAAATCTATTTACCTTAATGGTTGAATAAATACAATCATATTACTTCTAGAGAACAGTAAGAGAATCAAGCTTAATATTCCAAGGAAAATAGTTCTCTGTCCATCATTGAATAAACTACAAATGCAATATTAGGATCAAAGAGGATTATAAGGATGTTAACATACGACAGTGATTATTAATTATAACCCATGACACTCTGGTTTAACTGAAGACAGTGAAGAATGACATTGGCCCTGCTGGGTGGATCGTAAATGAAGCCAATTAGCAGTTTGTAGGCAGTGATGGAGCTACTAGGCAACAGGAAGATGGACACAAACAAGAGCTTCAAGATGTGACAGAGTGCGTGCACTAAATGTTTCTGTTTGCCCCCCCCACACTCACCTCCCTGTGCGCTGGAGCTCAGGGCCACCATGTCCATGTTCCTCTGACTCTCCAAGATCCGTCACTCCATTGGGAACAGGAGGGATCTTTCTCTTTTCCTGTGCAGTAAGCATCACTGTCAATCAACTGCTGGTTGTATGCCAGCAACAAAGTGCACTTTAATCTGTTCTGTGATGAACACCAATCGACATGCAGTCATGTGAAAACAATTGGGGCATCTACAACAGCCTGGGGGTTTTCTTAATACATTCATTTTATTAATACAGATAATTTCAAAATTATAACTGGATAAAAGCTGAAGAAAATACTTTTTAAATGTTATTTGTGGATTTTGTTCGGATGAACCCAGTGAGCATTAAATGCAGACAAGTGGAAGACATTCAAAACAACTGCCAACAGGCCCAGGTGCAGCCGTACTAACGACATAAAATATTCCCAGTTTCCACTTCTGCCGCTGATGAAATGAAAGCATTTATAGATGAACTTTTTAATTAAGTCTAAAAGAGGAAACTTTCAAACTGCTTCTGATATTGGCTTTTTTAGAGTACAGGAAACCAAACTGTGTGTTATATGAAAAGTATCATCCAGGTCACCTTATGGAGCACATACCAACATGTCTAATGATCATTTACCTGAGAGGGAACATTCTTAGGAGGCTCTATTCTGATGGAGGGGTCCCACTCGCCAGGGGGTAAAACAGTCACCTGATCCAGAAACTCGTCGATGCCGGCCACCAGGTCACTCCTGTCTTTGGCCTTATAGGCAACATCATGGAAAATCTGTAGAGTGACATCAAATATATTTATGAATGTGGAAAACTACATTAATAAATCCATTTTATGTGTTCTGCCTATTATAACAAAGGAGAGGGTTAAGATTGCTATTGTTAGCTCTACTAGTTCCCATGAAATCCCTGTTAGTGGGAGAAAAGCTGATGATTGAAAGCTGCTCATGTATGTCATTGAGGCAGGCATGCAGGTGCTCTTAAAACTATAGTCAACCTTTAAAATTTCAAGGTGATCCTCCACCAGTGCACAAAGCAAGGTCCAGAAAGACTCGGCATGAATCATAACAACAGCCAATCAGATCTTATCCTGCATCCGTCTTTGATCCCACAAGTGAGCATCAACAAAATATCATTAAAAGTTCCTAGAAACTACCTCCTAAAATGTGTGGAAATACAGAATATAAGAAGATAAAAATAAGACCAAACTCCAGGTTCATATAAATATCAAAGCATTGGCGGCTTTTTGCAGTTATTGGCATGTTTCTGACAAAACACAAAAAACTGCTGGGATTAACCGGATTTACAGCCGTTTAAGGTGGGGGGGGGATAATCCTACTTTTCATGCAGCGCATGATGGAAGACAAGAGAATAATGTTGGCAATAAAAAGCACAAAAATAATTCAAATCTGAACTGAATATACCAAGATTAGGATCAATAAATATAATGCTCTGTTTGTTTTCCTAGAAATATTAAAGTATTTCCACATAACATTTTGTTATATGATTATTCTAATGGTTATTGAAGATGTCCGTCTCAGTTAAGTTCAAATTATTTTCCAATAGACTGGAAATATTCATTCATTTTGAAGAAAGCAAACTGTTGCTTACATGAAAAGAAAAGCCAGATATAACAGGAAGTCCATCTTATTCTGTATCAAGAAGATTAATATTTCTAAACTATTCTCATTTTTCCAATAAGGCCGCTGCCAACAAATTCATCAGCTGTTCGGAAAGTTCCTGTTATGATATTCAGGACATACTGAGGGTTGTTTAAAATTACTGCTTTTTGCTGATATTTCACATTTATTGGTGAAACCTGACATAGAAAAACTGTTTGGCCTTAAGTCTATAAATATTTTACTTTGTTTTCTGTGTGGCCTCACCTCATCAGTCATCAGTGTAGCAATAGATCGCCCGATTTCATGATACTGTGGACCTTTACCTAAAGGCCCAAGGAGGATAAACAAGAACCTGTGCAACAAAAGCAACATTTAGATCAGAGGTATGACAAAGGCAAAAAGAGAAACACAATCTGAATGATTTTCCATCAGCTCCTGGATCACCTGGTGGTGATGGGAACTTCAGTCAGGCCATTGAGAAGCACAGCGGGGGATAAGCGGACGAAGGCTACCACAGGGCGGTCTAGGAATTCCAGCTCTCCTACCAAGACATTGGATGCCTCCGCACCAGGAGGGATCTTCTTCATGAAATGGAGGTCAATCTGAGGCAGTGAAAGGAAGATCAATGTAGATCAATCAATAAATGTTAACAAGTATGATTAAATGGATATAAACACAGGTTTTATGGCCATATCTGACTTGCATAACTAAAGAAAACATCCAATCCTGCTTGATACCAGGCAGGTTACCTTTGTGAGAAACTGGTGGTAATTATTTCACACGTAACCCCATACTGAATAAATATACAGCACTTGTTATGTGTTCACCTCTCAGTGGCCAAAGATAAACAAGAAGAGCAGTAGTTGTTCTGGCTGCTCACCTTACTGAAGTCCACGGCGCTGTTTTCTCGGCTGACGTCCTGTTTGCCCTCGTTGTTGGACGGCTGTGACTGAGGTGAGACTGTTTGGCCTTTGCAGGGAGCACGAAAATAAGATCAGATTCCACAAGAAACGCTTTCTTAAACGAGACAATGCTCTCCTGTGAGTAACTCTATGGTACAGTTTGATCCTGTGGAAAATGAGGACAGCTTTTTTCTTTGGTGCTCAATTCCTATTGGTGAAAATCTGTATCCATTAGCAAGAACAACATCTCTATGTTTTATCAATAAACCATCTTGTGGTAGTGAATTCATCCGTGTCTCCTGACCTAAACCTCTGGTTAATAAACAGGAGTGTAGATATGGAAGAATACAGACACAGACTGTCCATTAATAAAAAGAATAAAGACCATATGATTTATTAGAAAATCACCATCTAATACTGAAAATAATGAAGCTTATTTGTTCTGACTAAAACTATTATCAAGTACATGAGTTGTGCTATTTTATTTTAGAGCATAAAGGTTAATTCAAGAGAATCTTATGAACATCATGGTGTCTTACTTTGAATAATAAACAGTTCTGTAAAACATGTATCATATAAACCTCATCAGATAAATGAATTCCTTTCATACAGCTGTGATTCATTACTACTCTGTGTCCTTCCTTCCTATGGGATTTATATCTTTCCTTTCTTCCTTTTCAGATCCTTCTTCCCCTCTTGAATCATTTCTTTGTCTCCTGTCTTCTCCAATCTTTAACGACTCCCACATTAAGACATTTTTTTCCTAGTTTCTTGTTCCACTGCCCCCCCTCCATCCCTTTCTTTTCCACTCATCTGTCCATGCTAAAGTCTACTTTCCTTTCTGCCTTATGTCTCCTTTCATCCCTCCCTCCTCTCTGTTGCTTTGCAGGCCCCATATATTAGACTCCTGCCAAATGTAGCCTCTAATCCACTTCTTATACTTTTAAATGGATGTATGACAACACACCCTTGAAGTTTTAGTCTGTTAAAGTGTGGAATTTATACATAACACACGTTTGAGTCGTAGTTTTATATATTTACTTTTAAGAACTTTGACAAAGTGTGGAGATATTCAAAGGTTGTAAATATTCTTCATATGTTTTGCCTGAAAACGGCAGCTACTGTCTTTACTTATGGAGAAAGCTCTAATTACTGATCTGCAGCTGCTGTGGGTCACTAAGGTTTTTGTTGTGCCATGTCTGCAGGGATGGGGCGTCTTGCGTGGGAACTTGCAGCATGTGTGGACCTGTCACATAACATGCACAAGACTTTTTTTGGCTGAGGCATTCCTAAAGATCTTACTTTCAGCACTACTGCGGAGATTTTATGGTAGATGACAGAGAAATAGACAGAGATAACATGGAGAGACACAGAAAGTGGAGAAAATGGAAGCTGAACATATGGAACAACAAAAACACACCTGCTGATACATCGGCATGAAACTGAAGTTTGACAATGGTGAATAATGTAAAAAAAATATATAGTGATTTGACTACTGACGGGTCTGTGTGTGTGTGTGTGTGTGTGCGCGCGCGCGCGCGCGCGCGTGTGTGTGTTCACCATTCTTGTCCATGGAGTGAGGCTCGGACTGCTTCTTCCCGATGTCAGCGAAGGAGCGGACAATAGGGATTCGGTTGGCCAGTTTCTTCTGGTTCTGGTGGTGGTGCTGCTTAAGCAGGGCCTCGCGGATCCTCTTTCGGGCCTCCTGACCCAGAGAGCCGGACCCCTCGTGCTGATCCAAAACCATGTCTGATGAATAATGTACAACAATACAGTAGATGCATAAATGTGCTTCTATTGACAGCGTCTGGCTCTGAATTACAGCCAGCAACAGCAAGCTGATCAGTGCAGAGAAGAACTGACCCACTGAGGCCGATTTAACGGGACCAGATCAGGTTTTGTTCAGGCGCACAGATAAACATTCTCCTTACTGACCTTAAAAACAGAAAAGCTCCATGTTTTGGATTGATCTAGGACAGACCAACTACAAAATTATGTTAAATCTAACAGTAAAGCTCTGCTGACATTTTACAGCAGCAGCAGGTTTCACTTGTTAAACCATAACCCTCTATGTGAAATATAAAGACAGTGTGTTTGATAGCCCTAAGATGGAAGGTGAACTATAAATCATTTTTTTTATTACTGATGATTCTTATTTTATATTATAGAGAAATATCTGAAACGTGTTGCAAACTTATCTATTCTGTCCCTTTAATACATTGTGGAACCACCTTACTGCCATTTTTGACTATTCTTGAAGAAAATAATTCAACCTGTGTCTCATTTGGATGAAGAAACTCTGTGAACATTAGTTTTCAAGTTTTGCAAAGATGATCAGTTTGATTTAGGTCTAGACTTTGACTAGGACATGAGATCCTACTTAGTTGCACTGTAATTTGCAATAAACCATGCGAAGGTTTAAGAAGCTACACTGCCTGCAGTGTTTACCTGCAATCTCCTCTAATGAGTTGGCCCTCATGTCCAGCATCACAATGCCATTCATGATGCAGCTACGTAGCTCAAACACACTGTGCAGAGAGAGGGTGGCCACGTAGGGTTTACTCCACCGCTCACCACCGTCTTCAACGTCCTCTTCAAACTTAAGCCACCTAGAAACAAATTCAGAGATTTATTATCATAATTTTATTAGGATAAGTGATTCAATCAAAGTTTTCTGCTGCCCGTACGCTTGTCTGCAGCAGTTTACCTTGCTGTTTCTCTCCATTCGGCGTCCTCACCCTCTCTGAGGCAGATTTCGTCCATCTCAGTAAACAGGGCGTGTGGGATGTGATCCTCGTCAGCATCCTCTGTGCCCAGAAGAAACTGCACCCTCTGCGCTGGAGTGTCTGGTGCAGCAGAAGTTAACGACCAGTAAAGAAAAGAAAACAACAAAACAAAAACAGCTTAACTTCTTAGAGGAAATCTGAGTTATCATCCTTTAAGTTTCTATGCATAAAATAATAGTTTGAATTTGACCAAGGTGTGAGGAATACATCAGAAAAACTTAAACTCATTCAATTATTTTTATTTTCTGATGTAAATGGAAAATTAAGAGAGATGAAAAGCTGTGGTATAAAGTGGAGCCGAAAGGACATTATACAGAATCTAAGGGGGGGGGGGGGGGCATTGTTAATTAAACTTGGATTAAGTCCATGTCTCCTTAACAACTAAAATCGGCCTGACTTTTATCATGTAGCCAAAACATTTTTTTTCCAAGTTCACTTCTAGATGACTGCCACTTACTATATGAGGGGGATTCTCGTCCATCTTCACCTGTGGAGTCCCTCTCCTTGGACCTCTTCCTGTGTCTGTGTCCATGATGACGGTGACGACGGCGGGACTTCCGGCCCAAAGGAACATGGACTCCGATGTAGAGAGTGCGGTGACCTGAAAGCAAGAAGGTACAGCTTAGAAGGGGCAACGTTCTGACACTGATATAGCTTTCCTGCTAAAAGAGATGAGAACTACGGTTTACAAGTTAAATGATACAATGAACAGTAGCTAGAAAAATAACCTTAGAGAAAAATACAATGATTATGCAATGCTGAGCTTATTGAAGGCAAATAGTCTTTTCTGCCCTAATTATTAAAATACAAAATAAATGCTATGAGCTCCGGTTATTTAGACTAATTCTGGTTGATATTTTTCTTGATTTGTTGTCCTTTTTCTTAATGCGAAGATTTTGGCTCCCATGATTTGTAAGCGATGTGTTGCCTGTCATGATTCTCACCCTCATTCACAGTATGAACCTGATGCCAATCTGCTGCCGTTCTGATTGACATTAAATCAAGCATGGAAAGGTTAGTCACTCAAAATTCATTTGGCAGAGTCAACCTCTCCATACATCCTGACAGCTCAGCTGATCGGTAATAGGCGATGCTGTTAAAAACCTCTAACACGTGTTCAATGCTGGTCGGTTTAGCTACACACAAAATAAAAACAACAAATGTCCAAAGCCTCCTGAGTTTATATGTTCTGCCTGGATGGGAAATCAAGGGCTTTAATAGCATATACATGGGAAACCTGAAATGCAGACAGCGTGTGAGCATGGCTGCTACAACACTCATGTTACGTCAAAGATAAAAGACAAGTTAGTTAAGAATCTGCTAAGAATCCGCTACCTTCCTGTATCTTTCAAATTACTGAATTCATAGTTTGTTATAATGAGGCTTTTTATGAGATTAAAAGTACATTTTAATAAACTTTGAGAAGGTATTTAAAATACAATTATTTAATCCCTTTTTTGCATTATTATTTTGATGTAAGATTCTAACCTTAATTGCTGGATTCCAGAGGGAAATCTATGTAACTTAAATAAATAAAAAGTCTAAGTAATTTATAATGTCTGAACTTACTAAAATAAATTAGCTTTTACTTATTTAACTCATATCATTTGTAACAGTTATATATGTTGTTTTCTACATTTTACATCTAATACCAGACTACAAGATGAAAACAAAAAACTACAAGACGAGAAAAGTTCATCCCCTTACAAAAAATAATTTATTGGGTGTGCTCAGGTCTGTGTTGGTTGATGTTTACAGCCCTACTTACCATCTAAACATACGTTCAATGAAAGATTGGTAAGTTGTGCTTTACTTTCCACAGCAGGGAACAGGTGCAGACAATGGGTTAAGCGAGGAAAGGCAGGTAAAAGGAATCTACTAATTAACTAGAGTCTGGCTGAAAAAGGAGTTAACTGGTGAAATGGTTGGCACCAAGAGAACCTACTCTGAAATTACAGAACAAATAACTAAGAAAGAATGAAACTAAAACATCATATGAATACAAAGGATGAATAAACAAGGAAACAATGGCAAAAGATAGCAAACAGAAGATATATGGCAAATCCAAAACAGAAAAAAATAACAGAATATAGCAAGCCATAACAATCTGGTTGAAAACCAAAATCTAAGCTGCAGATCCTGATATTGGATCCATTTTAAAAACCTCCTATAATAATAAGTACTATTGACTATAGTTTAAGTCTACACTCTAATCTTTTAATTATGTCAAACTGTATTTGTACTATACTTAAACTACTATAACTGTCACTACTACTGGAATTATATACAATTAATCTACCTTCAATTACACTAAATGATCCAATAGTAGGGAGAAGTACAAAGAGGTGAGTAAATATACTGAGGCACAAATGGCAGAAGGCAACACATGCTGGTGATTGATTTAAGAGACGATGTCAATCAGCTGAGTCTGAAGGAGCAGAGCTGTGAAGAAACCATTAAACTAAGGAGGAAATCAGGACATAACACTCATCAAACAGAACAAAAGTAAATGAGAATCAAAACCTAAAGGAAAAAATATAATCAAATCAATGCCTGGAGGACATTTAAGTTCTTAAACTTTCCTGATGGGGGAGTTTGTTGCAAAATGAAGCAACAGGTCATTTTAACATCAGAACGCTAAAATCTATTAAAAATCTATAAACACATTTTTTTTTTTTTTTTACACATCTGAGCCAAACTGGCTGTCAGCTTCTATTCTTCCAATTAAGACCTCTTTCACCGAATGAAGTCAACTTCTGCCCTCTTCATACTCAATCACACCAGTATTAACTATAAATAAAATTGAGACTGACATTTAAAAAAATCCCACAGAAAAAAACTCTCCAAAATATTTATTTTATAATATCAAATTAAAGCTAGTAGGTAAGGTTTGAATCTAAAACATCCTTTAATTCTAAAGTCTATATATTTAGTCATCTTTGTACGGTAAAATAAAAACAAACTAGATAAATGTTGACATTGTTAAGTGTTACGATTACAGAAAACTGTTGAAAGTTAAAGTTTGATGGCTCAAGTTAAAAATTCAGGGTTAGATTTACAGAAAAAAACTGATTTTTGCATTTGCTCAAAATAGTTAAAGAATAATAAAGTTTAATTTGGTATGCATTTTACAGTTTCAAATATATACTGAATTATGCCATCCTTTCCATAGGTAGCTAGAATATACTGTAGTATATTATACTATAATCATCTTTTATATCTTTACGTTTCACACTTTTGTGCACTGAAACTTTTAAGCTGCTCATTACCCTCAGGATCCTACATCCAAAGTTATGACACATGCTGGCTGCATGTAAGAAACATTTATAGAAAAAGAAAGCTTTTGCCTGGGTAAGAAAAAAGCTCTGGATAAATGCAAGCACATAAGCAGACCCTGAAACAGTTTGAAATGTCTTTCCACAGGTGCCATGCCATTAAGAAAGCAGACGTGAAGCCTCAATTAAGGAACAAACTGCTGCCTTCAGGGCTGCTGTGCTTATAATGAAAGACCATTTTCCTCTTACAACAAACTGAAATTGATTTGGAAGATCACTCCAATAATTAGAGTCATTTTCATGACTGTATAACACAGATAATGAAAGCTGTGTTCAGAAAGGACATGGCACAATGTCAGCATTACAGCCTCTTTTTAATATACATACGTGCTACCACACACACACACACATCCACAGGGCCAGCGTGAAGATAATTTCAGTTGACTCTTTTCTTTTATTGCGGTCGAGCTACTAGGACACCAATTGTTCTTCCTGATGGCCCTCGGCTCTGTCTGGACAAAACAAGGGCACTGGACATTGCCTTCTACACCGTATGAGGTAGCTTGCTGTCTGACATCATGGGTCAGATAACGAAGAAACAAACTTCTTCCTCAGCCTTAAAACAAAATAAAAATGTGATTTCAGGTGAGCAACATCTGACATCTTGCACTGCTGCAATGTTAAAACTACAACAAAATAAAAGTAATAATAGAAAAGCCCGTCTACATATTCCTAATGGATTGAAGTTGTGGACTTTGACTAGGACATTCTATTAAATAAAAAATGGTTCGAGCCGAGAGTGTAGCTGTGTACTTTCAGATATGTTCTAAACCAAAGCATAATGCTGCCACTACCATGTTTCACCATGAGGATGGTGTTTTTAGGAGTGTGTGCAGCTTTCATCCAAACCAGAAGTAGAATATTTAATAATCCAACAGTAGTTGCATTGAATTTCATCTAGTTGTATTATAGAATGGAGTTTGATTTTTATGCATTCATTTTAACCATGTATGATTTTGGTTCCCCTTTTTACAGATGCAGACAATATCAATTATGTGCAGTGAAATTAGTGGTTAGATGTAAAAAAATTATGTTTCAAAGGGTGTGAAAACATGTTCACACCTAGAAAGTTGATGTTCTAGAGTAGAACTGCAGAGGATTATTTAAAGTGAGTCTCCTAATTCTCATCCAAACAGTACAACTGGTTTAGTTTGTATTAAATAAGCAGTGAGACAAAGTTACATGGCATTACTGGGTACTAAGCACAGCAAGCAGGGGTTTAGAGTTTATCTGACCCAGATTTCACAAGCTGCCCTACCTTCCTGTTTTATTACGGGCTCAGATTTTGTAAGAGCCCCTTTTGAATCTTGAATAAGGAGAAATTATGAACATCTTAAGCGATTCTCCAAAAATGAGAATCAACTCAAATAACACTGCAGTGAACAATTATTTTAGCAAAGAATATGCTTGTTAAAAAAATGCCTTGATTGATTGTTAATCTCCAGGGTGAAGTTGCATCCGCTTGACTGAGCGCGGTTACATCACAGAACCTCAAGAGAATCACTGCAGCAACGTTCACCAACAGGAGTGCAAAATAGAGGTTAAGTGAGATCATGTACTACAGTATGTCAAAATATATTTGTCGTTTGGGCAGACCTGATGCTGTCAGCTTGTCCTACAGTAGCTGGACCAATCCGGAACAAACTGCTCTTAGCATTGAGTGAATTATGCATGTGGGGAGCAGTAAAGAAGAGGACAGACCAACTGTGCATATGCAGCAAATTTCACAATCAGGCAGTTTTGAACCAGATCAGAAGTGATGTAGAGGAGGGATGTGTAAGGGGAGGGTTTATATGAGACTGAGTCAAGACGTGTGTGTGTGGTGGGCTTTTTAAAAATAGCTCTCCTCTTCCAGGCACAACCAACTGCTGATGTCATACGATGTTTCCTTTTCTGTCTTTTCTTCTGCAACCCGATATAGGAAGCTTTTTGTCCATTATGTCCTTTATGCATTAATGACATCAAACCCATTAACAAGACGGTATTTTATCAGGTGTTTGTGTGATAAACCAACTACTAGTGCAAAATGACAGACAAGGTTTAAACAATTTCTTTAAATAAAACAGTCTACAAGCTTGATGTGTAAAAGCCTTTGAAAATCAGTAAAACTGAATAGATATGAAAAATATTCGGATCATAACAGTGCTGGGATATGAGCTCCAACACTTCAAGCATTTCAAATTGAGACTTATTTATAAAAAATAGAAAGTTTTTAAATTGGGTCAGTTCATCTCTTTGTCAGTCTACTGCATAGTCTAGAAACTGACCCATACCTTCTCCCTCTGGACGTGCATGTTCATTTAATCGGATCGCCAACTTTGTTTGAATTCACACCACATGATTTCTACCACTGTGTCGTGTGAAAAAGGTATTAGACATTCAGTTCAATAAAGGAGATGGATGGAAACTCACTGTCTTCACCCGTCATTAATTTCGTTTCTCCTTACACTGGAACAGAGTTGAAAGTGTACAAAAGTCTAGATTATTATCAGTTTTTTGTTGCTACAATAGAAGGGGAACAAGATGCCTCAAAGGTAAGACTTGTTGTTTATAGTACTGTATCTTTTGTCATGTAGCCCTACACTGAATCAACATATTTTGTGCATTTATGAACCTAACAGAATCTCTAAATGCTTGTAATAATTATATTGATTTGCTTTTGCTGTTTCAAGGGATCCGTACAGTTAAAACAGAAGGATGAAAAATAAATAATGTCTGAAGCAAAACAATTTTCCCTTCACTCTATAAATACCTGCAAACATTGGGCAAGCATATAACCTTGATAATAATACAACTGGCACACGTGGATACAGTAAAAACAAAAAATTACTTAAGAGTAAAAGTAAAAGTAGAAAGCAGTCCAGTTAGCACACAGGATGTTTTGATGTCCATCGCGGTGGTGAGGCAGAGTTTCTGAAGAATGAGACGTCATGTGCAAAGAATCAATACCAGAGCGATAGAGATTAGAGAGTTGTGACAACTTTCACTGGCGACAATGGGCAACATTTCAAAGAGCCAAGGAGACGCATGGAGTTTAAATAGATCAAAGGAAGTTAGCCACTCACACTAGTATTGCCTTAAAAACGAGTAAATCATACTAAACTACAGGAAAATAGACAACAGATCTTAACCCCTTAAGCCCAGAGGGTTTTAGGAGCAATTTCCGCCTGAAATTATATATGTGAATTAAAGCAAGTACAGCT
>JAUZNJ010108677.1:0-20335 GCA_034780135.1 Jordanella pulchra | reverse complement strand
AGATAGACAGATAGACAGATAGATAGATAGATAGATAGATAGATAGATAGATAGATAGATAGATAGATAGATAGATATTATCTGCTCTTTCTCTTTGAAAGGTTGCACTATTTTCTTATATCAATCCTATACAACTTTTATTTGTTTATCCTTCCACATTAAATATTTCTGAAATTCTTTAATGTCAGCTGAACGTTTACCTGTGTGTAGCACATTCACAACAAAGCAAAACATGCTAATTACTACTGGGCAATAAATCCTTTAGTAATTTTAAATAAAATAAAATATCCATCAGTTATTAGTTCAACACATTCGATTGTTGTTCTTAAAACAACCTTTTAGTGCCATCATATATATTGCTGACCCGAACCAATCAAATGAAAAAGTTCCCTGATTTCAGTCGCTAGCTAACTTCTCAATGCATCTTTACTGTGTTTTTTTTTTCTTTTAGGATTTTGCACCTGTTTACCAACTTGACACTATGCCTTGAAAGTTAACAGGTGTCCCTCATTGCTATGGTCTAATTTAAATATAAGTAAGCTACAAAAGAGGATTATACAACAATTGCTGTTCTGTTTTTATTAATTACATCAAAATGTCCAAGCTAAATCTTACATTCCCACCTAAATATTTTAAAGTCTTTTCAATGCATTCTTGGACTCTGTCTTAGATCGCTGCAACTCAGTATTTTCAACCTCAACAACTCCCTCCCCATCATCTGCAGTTTGTTTAAAACCCTGCTGCATGTCTTATGATAGGTACCAAAAGGAATGACCAGATGGTCCACTTTCCTAAATATTCTCCTCTACTTGAATTACCTAAAAAGAGCGCATGATGTAGAGACAGATGCTCTTCCTGCAGCTGAGGGCCAAATGATAGCATAGAGAAGATCAGGATAACTCCGTCAAACATGCTTTTTTCATTAGGGTTTTAATTCAAGTTTGGTTTGAGTTCCATCAGACCTCCTAGGTTGTGATATTTTCAAATTGGTTATTTTTTGTGTTTTTTTAATTGTTTTTATGAACGCTCTGTAAAATTACTTATTTCTTCCATGTGAAGCACTTTAGTCAATTTTATGATGATGTTAACTGTGCTATTTATTTTAAAATTAACATTAACAGATGACAAAATCATACCCTTTACTCACTTGACACTGTTGTGAGGATGGGGTATCTTGGGTCCAACTACACGATGAACCACAGGGGGCGCTACCACAGCAACCACATGGCAGTAGTGCAGGACTGCCTGCCCTCCAGGGATGATCACCATGGGAGCAGCCCCCCTGGTTGAGCATGCAGAGCCCCCAGCATGGAGGAAAGACCCCCATGAGGAAACACTGGGGTAAAAACATCTAAACAAGTAATAGAAACAAATAAAATCAAGTATCCTTAAAAACAATAGGAATAAATAAAAACAGCAAGACTAAAAGTAGACATAAAAGAGTTAACCAAAGTAAAATACTGGAATAAAACAAGGTGACCAGAAACAAGCAATGCAAAAATAAATACATAAATAAAGGTAAGCAGTTAAATATGAATAAAATAGATAAATAGATATATGGATAGATCATCTGTATACATCCGTATACATCATATTGATGTAATATTATAAAACTCAACAACCACAGGTTTTCCAGAAACTAAGCCTCAGCAGAGACCTAATTTCTCTATATGTTACACCAGGATTTCATCAGCTATCATCCCCCAAAGCCTCATAATTATTATTTTTCACTATACCGCATGTCCAACTCTGAAATCTTACATGATTAAGAGAAAAGTCTTTATTAAAAAAGTAAAAGACGCTTGTAAATTTGTTGTAATACATATATTAAGGTTATTAAGAAGTGAAAATGAAAATCAGGCTCTGGGTAAATTATTTGGGTCATGGATTTCATAAAAGATTTTTTTTATGATGACTAAAAATCATTTCCACTGAATTCTTATTATTTTTTGAATTATTACTTTAGGTAGTAAAGGTGGTAATTAGCATACAATCAACTGTCACAGGATCCACCAAGGATTCGATATAAAATCTTTAGATCCTTAAAGTGTAACCTAACTATGTCTGAGGACTGTGTAACAGACGCTAGGAGAAGACTCTGGATTTCAACGCTTTAATTTTTCTCAGTGTCTGCCCCCTGCCACTCACTTCTAGTTGTATCTAGAGTATCATTTTTTTTAAGTGACACATGGACTGTGAAGATGCAACATCACATGTCTAGTGGCAATGACCAATAACTGAGGCAGGTGGAAGATGCTGTGCTATTTCAGTCTATCGGTGGATAAAAGGCTGGCATTGAACAGCTTGACTCTCTAAAGGGCTGGGGAAGGAACGATGCAGAGGGGCATAAGAAAGAAAAAAGGAACTGCGTGAGACATAGATGAGTGTTTGTTTCTCTGTGAGCGAAAGGAGGCAAGATGGGGAAAGACAGTGAGGAGTTGACATGAGGGAAGTGAGATGTGGCAAGCCAAGTGAAGAAGATGCTCAATCAGTGCTGTCAGGTTTTCTTGCAGTCAGAGACTACTGGCTGAGACTGCAGGCAACGCTACAGATGATGTGCCGCCTCACTAATGACAACCGGGCGTCAATGTTTCTGGCAGAGCAGACAATTGGCTCATTTGCGAACACTGTTGGAATTATTTTTCACTGTGCATTTTTTTGATTTTTATCGCACTTGCTTGTATGAAAGATGGTTTCCAGAGAATGAAAGATCATTTCAGCCCACATGTTGAATAAGCTGGAGTTGATAAAAAAAAAAGGAAGATCTCTTGTTTTGCAAATTCTCAATCAATACTCTGAATGCATCCCTGTTTGTCAGCTTATAGAACTTTTAAGGTTCAACCTTTTAGGTGAGATTGACAGCTTTGCATTAACATTGCTAATTTCTGTTATGTGCTCACAGCTGTCGACACCACTAAGGACCCCTGCCAGAATGTGAAGTGCAGTCGCCATAAGGTGTGCATTGCTCAGGGCTACCAAAGGGCCACATGTATCAACCGCAAGAAACTGGAGCAGAGGTAGGAAAGCTCTGTGTTTTTCTGGGTGGATCAGCAGTACCTTGTCAAAGTTCTCCTACCATGTAGAAAATTCTCCTCATTTTGTTGTGTAAAAAGTACAGATTACAATTTTATTTTCTGGTACTTCATGTGTCTTACCACATTCTAAAAAGAAAATGCAGCTCCAACTTAAATGAATTGCTTCAATTGATAACAAGTAATTGAATCAAGTTGATCCAACTTTTTCTGTGTGTTTTTCTATTAAATGTCAATGAATGGTTGGGGGATATTACTTAAACTGTTCTATATAAATTAACCTCTAACACTACAGACTGTCTCCTACATCTGTATAAAAATGTATAAAAATGACCTGAAACTTTGATGGGAAAATATGTTTTGTAGTTGTTGTGTTTTAAAGGTATGGTAAACCAACCCAACACTGAATTATACAATTGTTTTAAATCATACCAAAAAACCTGCACTCCATCTGCTGGAAAGAACAAAGCTGTTGGGTTTTTATTTAGCCGTGCCGTTTGTGTAGCTCTACCTCCATAGATTGATGTCAGTAAATTTATAGATATCGACCATAGTGAGACGATACCATGAATGTTGAACAGTTAAAACTTACCAAATACCACTGTAAATACTTCAACGGTTTCAACAGGATAATTATCCCAAACTCACATTGAAATTGGCTTAGGGATTAATACAGATGTTTGATATTAAGTTCCTGATATGGTGCTGACCTCAGCGCTATTAAAATTCATGAACTTTGCTTAAAAGCAGATCCCTGTTGGGAAATTTACTAATCTAAATGAGGCCTGCAACAAGAGAGGTCAAATATTTAGTCACAATTACTCCAGAATCATGTTGATATTTTTAAGCAAGCATTTGGCATTTCTACAGCTTGTTAAGAGAAGGTTGATACGAATATCAGTAAGTGTTTATGTATAATTTGGCACAGCTTGGTTTTAGAAAAAAACCTGTTTTTATTTAATCAAACCAATAATTCCACCTTAAAAAGAACAGTTCAAATAATTTCAGTTAAAGAACCACAATTATATCATTAAAATAGTGGATGTATGCAAACCTTTGCTGCCCATAGAAGTCCTGCATGATTCTCTCCCCACAAAGAATTCTTTCTTTTCAGTTGAAGATGTCTTTTTAAAAGTATTTATCTACCCTTGTGCTCATTTGTTCCACATTGATTGAAAAGCAAATGAGCAGTGTTGCAGCCTGAAAGGAATTAATGAAGTGAGTTATTACTACCTGAGAAGACTATCTGCAGCGACAGGCGTTTATCTTTTTCAATAAAGTGCATCATGTACAGAGTTTCTGCTGAGCTTAGGCTGAGGATGCGTGTCAAACGGTGGGTAATGAGCGAAAACGCAGCCGCACCAAATCATCACAGAACCAATAAACAGCAGCAGTTGGAGCTGAGACTGATGCTGTTACTTACCAAACATGTAGGCTCTCTGTTATGTCTGAGTTTTCTTTCTTTGTTATCGATCAATCAATAGATAGATAGATAGATAGATAGATAGATAGATAGATAGATAGATAGATAGATAGATAGATAGATAGATAGATAGATGTGTAATCTTTATTTATCTCTGTGTTTTCAACAAAGAAAACACATAGATAAAAGAAAAAGAAAGAAAAAGAGACAAGCTGGTGGTATCGTATCTGTTCAAGCAAATTATAAATTACAAGAATATCTTCTCACTTACATCTAATTTGATTTCACACTCCTAACAATTATATGTGCCTTAGTGGTTGGTAGAAAGGAATTTAATCTGACAGACAAAAAGGAAAAACAGTTAAGCAACGAGGCAAATGCATAGAAAGAATAGTTGGATTTAGATGCAGAGAGGTGCACAGGCAAAGCAATTACTATGGAAATAGTTCTATTGTCAAGGAGTGGACTCATCTACAGCAGCCTAATGGGATGGCATCACGAGTGAAGTATCACATTGCTGCCAAACAGTTTTTAGATTATCCAACAGCCAGTCAAAACAATGGCTGTAGGTAGTTTTTTACATATTGTTAGCATTACCAGTCGTCTATATATATATATTTTTTTTATTTATTATTTGCTTCTTTTGTTTTTTACTTCTCATGAGGCTGGATATGTGAGGGAACTCACACTTGTTATCTAGTCGAGGGTCATAAAGAAAACCCCATTGATCTCTTTTTTTTTAATCCTATGAAAAAATATGACAACATAAAAATTCATTTTTTAGACTCTTTTCGCCTTTATTTTTGAATTATTATTGAAAGTAGGCAGACAGGAAAGGGGTGTAGAGAGATGGGAAGACATGCAGCAAAGGTCGACTGTTCGGGATTCGAACCTGCAACATCCACGTCTAGGACTGAGGCCTTCATACATGGTCGCGCACCTAACCACTACAGCAACACCGCAACAATGAATATTCTAAATATAAAATTCTACACACCTGTGTTGTGGGAAACATGGATGCCTCAATACACAGTTTAAACTGACAGCCAAACGTTTAGTAGCTCAGTGTTCCAGTATCCTGGAGATGCAACACATAAACACTACGGCAAGGGGGGACCAAGACACAAGGTCTGATAGTGGATCTAGCATCAACACCATGGAGTTTGGTACCAAGCTGCAGTAATGGAAGAACAACAGACCTGAGAAATCACACCAAAATTAAGAGCCTGTCAACCCAAACACAGACTAGTGAAGTTAAGCAAAGTGCTTTCAGCCGATCCTCTAGGTGATGTGAAAACAACACTAACCATCACAGAAACCAGTGAAACCAGCTAATATACAGGACAGCATTAGAGATTCTTCAAATGTTAGGCTAAAGCAGGATTGATCACGAAAACCCCCAAAAGAGAATTACCCCAACCAACTATCGGCCAATTGGCAGTCTATCCACAAAATGGAAGACCCTAACATAAAACAGGCACATGTATCGACACATGGCAGAGGCACAGAAAGCATTGATGGAGCAAGACAATATTAATTCGCATTTTACCTTGTAACATCTGTATTTTTCATTGAGCTTAGAATCAATATTTCCAAATAAATCCCTTGCAAGAGATTTCCTTAAATCCTTTGTTGATAAATGCCCATACATATTTTCATATCCATGCTGTCTAGATCAAAGGAAGTGGACAATCCTCTTTTGGCTTCAAGTTCCAGGGGATCATCTTATCTAGTTTTTGTCCCACCTGTTAATCTTTGTGGTGTTCTCACCAAATGCCAGTGGATGCACTTCTGCTGTGCATTCCACTTCTGCATGATTAAATAGGTTTAGCTGTTGTGAGTTGTGAAAAAACAGATATGTAATGTCAAGTGAAGCATTCCAAGAAAGACATTTGATATATATGATGGTGGATGCAACATGGTGAGGATTTATTTTACTGACAGTGGTAATAATGCAATGCATAGAATCTATTACAAGTAGAAATGTCATATTTTGTTTTTCTTTCTCTCGTTCTTAGAGTTAAACAACCAGGACAACATGAGGGCCATGAAAGCAGCTGTAAGCCTTGTCCTGTCACTGCATCTTCGCCTGTCTGTGGCTCCGATGGACACAACTATGTTTCAGAGGTGTGGAAAACACTCTCTCACACACACAGCGATATAGCTTTATTTATTTATATATATTTATATATATATACACACACACAAGGTAAACATTAAAACATCCAGATAAAAAAGTGAAAGTGGCTGTGTCATCTCTTTAAATAATGAGATGAGGACCAGTCAAGTGCAGTTTCCTGCTGCACTGACACATACATGAGTGCAGCAAGACGGTAGTTCATCACTGCTTACAGGAGGACAGGTGACACCAAATGAGCATGGCCTTATGATTAATGGCATCCGTTGTTTCTGAGCAGGATCACCGTGGATCGTCCACTGCCAGGACCCTATTGATTTAGTGTGCACTTTTTAATTTTGACCTTGCATGAGAAAGACACCAGAAAATGACAGCTTATTCTCACTGCCTTCCCTTTAAGTGCAGTGTCTCGTCTGAATGAGCAATCTCTCTTTCCTGCGGACAGCCTCATAAATATTTTATCTGCATTCGTGCTTTCTCGCCCTCTCTCTTGCAGTGTAAGTTGGAGCAGCAAGCTTGCCTCACAGGGAAAGACCTGAGGATCATGTGTTCTGGATTTTGCCCCTGTGCCACTTCTCCTGCTGCAAACGCTGACATTAAACGTGGCGAGTACCTTTTCTTTACCTGCTGCATTTCAACGTATCTCAGTTTGGGGACTCTTTTCATCCCCGACTGTAATTGTATGGTATCACACATATGCGATCATTTAATTATCTGAAAAACCCCTTGTACAGAAGATCCTTATACTCACAGTAATGGGATTGAGCTGAAACTAGTTTTTATCCTGGAAGATTTTAGATTAACCTGAAGCCCTCATTCTAAGCTTATATTTAGATGTATATCAGTAAATGTTTTTCATGAGGTCAAATGGCCTTATTGTGCTTGTTAAGACATTAAGTTTGGGCCCAGAGGAAAGAAAGAGAAGCTATGTTTCTTATGTCGTTTTTAACAGCTGCTCATAATTTTTACAATCATACAACATATTTACTTCTGTTCTTAGTGGGTTTTTCACTTTACTGAGGACCTAGTCCAACCTAATTAATTGTCGATTTCTCCCTTGTGTCTTTTTAGAGCAAGTTTCAACTTATTGCTGTTGTTTTGGTTGTATTGCAACATTTGTAATTTCATTCGAAAAACATAAAACGAAAAGAAAAAAAGTTTGAAAATATAAAAATATGAAGTATTGGGAATTATAGAGTACAATTTGGAAAAAAAATCATTTGAAAACATAAAATACAAAAGTGTTACTCTCAAAACTGTTTGTTTTTTTTTAATTGCTATTTACCAGATGACTTTCTTTTGTTTCGTTTTTCTTTTGTTTTTCTGGATAACAAGTCGTTCTGGAGTATAAGTCACATTTTTGGGGGAAATTTATTTTTATAAAATCTAACACCAGGAACAGACATGTCCCATGAAATCTTCATCCTCTGTCACTTTTAAACACCACCGTGGTAGAAGATGCAGCGCTTCCTCTTCTCCTGTTTTTGGTTTTCTTCATGTCAGTAAGAGTAACCTCCGCTTTTCATCAGTCCCTTACAACTTTCCTGCTAACTCCAAACTGTCATTCTGCTGCTTGATTAACGTTGTCAGCTGGATATTTTACTACCAGCACCTTGTAATCTGCAGAATATGATTTTCTTTTCAGTGCCATTTTTGTTAGGCCCTCCTCAGTGGTTTTTATAAGTTACCACCAATGTTAAAATGATCATCACAAGCCTAGAGCGTCCTTTTGCGGTTTAGTTTGAAAATAATTGGGAAATTATATAATAACGTGTTAATAAGTTCACACATAAAGTCGCACTCCCAGCCAAACTATGAAAAAAACTGCTAAAAAATATTGTAATATCTATAAATAACACATTTTCACTTCTCCGCAACAAAAATAGAGCAAAATTCACAGTAAACTTTTTTAGCATATGTGTTTTTGCACCTTTCAGTCATTACAGGCAGGACTATGTGCAGCCATGTATTAAATGACCTTGAACCTTGTAGATTACAGCCACTTTATGTGGTGCAGCAGCTCTACCACTGAGCTCCAAGAACTCCCTGGTTCGGAACAATATATTCTTTGGATTTATTAGTGATTGATATAACAGTGATAGATTTTATATAAGGAGAAAAAAAATGTTCGATAGATAAAATGATTACAGTTTCCTCACAATCCTTTTAACAATAACATGACTTAAGGAAGGTTAAGATGGCTATTTGGACACAATTTGGACATTTTTACTCTCTTTTGTTGCCAGCAGTCTGGACATAAATGGCTGTATGTTGAATTAGTTAATTTACATTGTTAAACAGGCTGAAAACCGGCTGCTTTACATTCTGTCAAAGTGTCATAAGGTGTTGTCTCATAAAAAGGATAGAATTAAATATTAAGAGGGGTTTACTCACTTTGAAGAAATACTTTAATTTCCTTTATCAAATTGTGCTTTTTTTAAGGATTTACAGCAAATCTTAAAAAAAAAAAAAATTCTCTCTAAACAAATCCACCCAACTCTTCTTCCCACTCCAGGATCAATACTTACCAATACTCAGCGATTATCGTTAGGCAAAATTTTCCCTTGTGGATTCCTTCTTTCAATCAGGTAGTAATTAATTATTTAGCGTGTACACAATCTCTCAACAGACCCAAACACCATCGATTGTTGAGAATCAGGGGCACGTGAAAATGCCATTTGGCCAAACATAAAATGTTGCTTCATCTGCAGCCTTAAATGAGTGTTTCTTGCAACTGAAAGTCAATTGCGATTGGATAAAAGTGATTTGCTACATCAGAGATAGCTGGAAATAAGATCAGCGGTTTGAATTAATCAAAGCACAACTGTATAGAGTTCCTGTTTAGCTCTAAAGTAAGAAAGTCATTTTAATTTGGAGAATCTAATAGACTTAAAAGGGTGGGATTCCCTTATTTGGTCCCTCAGAGAGCTGCACCGGCCAGGACCTGGCTGACCTGGGTGACCGACTTAGAGACTGGTTCCAGCTCCTACATGGAAATGCAAAAAAGAATAATTCTGGCAAGCTGGGAGCTTCCTCAGGTTAGAAACCCCCTCCGTAAAGTTTAACTATGCAATGAAAGCAGAGACATATTTCAGTGATGCGTGTTTTATTTTTCACAGTGTTAGAAAAAAGCCTGGTAGCCAGCTGCAAAGACTCCATCGGCTGGATGTTCTCTAAACTGGACTCGAACAGTGACCTGTATCTGGACCAGGCTGAGCTGGCTGCCATTAACTTGGACAAGTATGAGATCTGCATCCGGCCCTTCTTCAACTCCTGTGACAGCTACAAAGATGGGAAGGTCTCCACAGCAGAGTGGTGTCTCTGCTTCTGGAGAGAAAGTGAGTAAACTTAGAGACCTAACTGAGAGTGTTTTCCACTTTATTAGTGAGGCACAAGGAAAAGATTAGAATGGCTATAAAGTGGTTGGAAGCAATAAATAAAAACTGATTACTTAAAAAATCAATTATAGACGATATGACAATAGATTGATAATGAAGGAAACATGATTTTAAAAAAAGATTTGAGATAGAAAGCCTAGCAAAATTTAATCCATATACTTTGAAGTTTTCCACTTATATTATGACCACAAATGTATTTTACTTTACTTTGAAAAAAATAAGGGGCTGACATTAATTTGTAAGATAAAGTATATTATATTCATATAATATAGTTTGTTAGAATTTGTATGACAAACTTAACTGAACTTCTGCATTAAATTAGCCCAACCTAAAACCATTTAAAGACTTGAGCTTTTTTGCTAAAGATTTTTTTTATTCATATACAGCTCTGACTAGCAGACCCATCATGATTAGAGGTTTATATCCAGGCAACAGTTGTCCTGATTGATTTTTTTTTTACTAAGTCCCTGATTGCTCTCTCTGTTCTCTTTTCAACTTTAACATCATTTAGGACTGAACAAATTTGTCCTTGTTTTTGGCCATACAGTAGCACAGGTTGGCACATTTAATTAACTTGAAAAGAAATCAGGAAATGACTGCTCTTGTTACCAATTTTCCCTGGATGTGTTCATGACTTTACTTCTAAGTGGTCTGGTATCTCGTTTGATTGTCATATTTTAGAGCATTGTCTGGGTTAAGATTTGATGATAGACCATGTTCTTAAAATCGAATACAAATTCAACATGCAAAATGAGGAATGTCTTCATTTGACCTTTAATTTAGCAGGTAACCTCATTTGTCTGCATTGATTAGGTTTTTAATGAGAATGCATTAGATTTAGCTGACTACCTAATCGATTCCCAGACAGGCTGCTCTCAATTAATTAATAAAAAGGTGTAAAACATTTTTTTTCTTTTCTGAGATGCACCAGTCCAGAATTTATTGTCTGAATTCCAATCAACATTTTTTGAAAGCGCTCCGTCGCAGATAAATTTGTGTGTGTATTCAGATTAATCTTTAAAAAATAGTAGAGTAGCAAAATCGGAGATGTAGGCAATGATTTTTCACAAGCAGAAAGAATGTCTCTCTCTATAACCCAATAACATTTACGACTTCAGTATTTATTTATCCGAAAGAAGTGCAACATACTGGGTTTATTTCTTCACAAAACAGATCTTTCAGCTTTACGCCATGTTGAGTTAAAGGGATAGTTTGGGTTTTAGGACACAAAGCTGTGTGAAATGTTCCCCGTCTGTAGCTGGGATGTAAAAGTGTCTCTACCGTCACCGAGCCTCCTGCTATGAGAAATCCTTTAACAGTTTCCTCTATCTTTTAATTCTGGTTAAAAAAGCTTGTCTACTTGTTTACAACAGCTGATATAAATATATAAACAATATATACAGCATAGCGTACAGCTAATAGTTCACTTTTATAAACATAGACTAGACTGAAAGTCAGCTTGTCGATGAGCTTTTTCATTTAATTCATTTTGCATGAACTTTCTTCCGCAACTGAGCAGCGAAGTAATAGCAGCCCAAAATAGTCCTTATCGATATCAAGGACTGATGTAAAAAATTCTTGAAATAGTCCAACAAAACACATGCCTGGGTTTTCTCGCTTAAAAAAAACGTTATTATTATAATTATTATTATTTGCGCCCCCATACCGTACAGGAACTACTTTTTCTCTGGTACGTTACCGACTGTTTCTCAGAGCAGGAGGCTCTGTAACCGTAGTAACACTGTTACATCTCATCTACAGACGATTAACGTTTCACACAACTTCATGTTCAAAAACCTGAACTATCCCTTTGAACATGATTAGACGATTGTTCTGTTGTCTTAGCAACCTGGGTGAACAAATCTCCAAAAGTAAAACCAATTGTAATCATTTTTTGCTCTCAGCTCAACAAAAGCAGTTTCAGACTGAAATGTCCTTTTAACATTGTAACCTTCTAAATAATTAGAGTTGACATGTGAAACTGTCAATTGCATTTTATATTTGCATTGTATGATTGGCTGTTTGGATCCTCTGTAGAGCGGTCAATCATATTTCTTGAGAGATGGCATTTGATTGATCAAAAGAATTAAACAGAGCAGCAGATGTGTCCCTATAGAGACTCTACTGGTTTTTCTACTTACACTGAATACAACATCTTAATATATTTGTGTGTTGTTCGTGTGGCCTTGTAGTGCTTGTCATGGTATGTTCACTGACTGGTAGGAAGATCAGAGTATTTAGTTTTAAGCTAGAGCCCATTAAGCATAAGATCGGCTCATGGGGTTCTCAGCTGATAGATATCTAGGTTCATCTCTGATCATTTTTTCTTCTGCTATTTATTTCTTTAAAATAAACACAGATTTTTTTTTTATGGCGAACTTCCATAAATGCTTTTAAACATAAAAGATTTTATTGATTTCTTTGCAAGTTTGACTCAAAGTGTCTGTTTCTACTTCTGTCTGTTCTACGAGTGCAACTCATTTCTGCATCCACATGTCCTTTCAGCTAAACGCCTCACAATCAATCATGCTCTGGGATTTAAACACAAGACTTCTTAAGCAAATCGATAGGTGCAAAACATGTAATAATGAAGAACATTGATTTAGATCAAGTTTTAGGAGAGAACTTTTAGGTTTCTAGCTGTCATCACTTTTTGTTTGATTCTCACAGAGCCTCCGTGCCTCGCTGAGCTGGAGAGGATCCAAGTGCAGCAGGCTGCCAGGAAGAAACTTGGTAAATGCATTTTTCTTTTTTTCTTTTTTTTTGCAAGATGCAGTGAAGTTTGATAAGCGTATTAAATCTTAACTTCCATTTTTAGACATAAGTTTGTTGGGTAGTCATCTAAAATCCTGTCCAGGACCCTGCCACACTATGCAAATAAGCAGAAGTCACATTCAGCTTGTGTGCCCTCACACTCTCTACAGATTTCCAGGTGAAGTCATGAAACAAAGAGGATGGGTATGCAGACAATAAGCTGTAGGGGGCTAATTAAAGGGATCACAAGCACACGGCAAGGATTAGGTCCTAATCAGGCTGGGGGGGGATTAGGGGGCAGTGCTGGCTTTGGAAAAAGAGCAAGGTTAATGTAGACACTTGACTCCAGAAGAAACCGCACACTGAAGCATCTGCAGCAAATAACCCTGCAGCTTTTGTTTTGGGCTCAAAACGTGGCCAACTCACACAGCTTCTTGTGTTTTTTTCTTTGTATCTCAGCTGTAGGTCAAGGAGGACCAGTGCTTGTTAGAAAACTTTGCTCTGAGTTTGACATGTCTTAAGGGAGGCTGAAGGAGCGGAGCTCCGTCACAGAGGCTGTCACTATGTTTTAACATGTCACTCTCACAGTATTAGGAAACACAAACCGAACAGGCATACTGTGTAAGCTGACATCCAACAGCATATCCGTGCAAGTGTAAAATAAACCGAAAGCCGTCGATATCTCTGCTGGATATATTAGACTTAGACAAACTTTATTGTCGTTTTGTATACACACTGTGCAGCCAAAATGAAATTTCGTTGCCTACAGCTTACAGAAATGTACTGATAGTGCAATTGAAATAGACTAGCAGTGCTATACAATATAAAAAATAAAGTGCAGCAGTGATAAGGAAGTTAACTGTGCAAAATAACAGCAGTGCAAAATGGTCTCAAGTAAATGGATTATTAAAGTTCAGCAATGTTGACAGTGCAAATAATGGTGCAAATAATATTGCAGAATGTCCCAGGTTCAGATCTGTGTATGAGGATGCTGAGTGCAGATTAGAGTTTTAACAGTTCAGCAGTCTGATGGCAAAAGGGAAAAAACTGTTGCAGAACCTGGTAGTTCTGCACCGGATGCTGCAGAGCTTTTTTCCACAGGAAGAACAGTCCATGATGGGGGGTGAGAGCTCAGGACATGCAGCGCTGTGATGAGATGTCCTGAATGGAGGGAAGAGAGGTCCCTATGATCCTCTCCACTGTCCTCACCACTCTCAGCTGGTCAGAATGTTCTCGATGGTGCATCTACAGAACGTCAGGGCAGCTGGGCGTTTCTCATCCTCCATAGGAAGCACTTCTGCGCCCTCTTGACCAGTGACGTGTTGTTCACAGACCAGGTGAGGTTGTCTGTGATGTGCACCCTCAGGAATTTGGTGCGGCTGACCATCTCCACAGCTGAGTTGTTGATGAGCAGTGGAGCGTGGCTGGGCCAGTTCTTCCTGATGTCGACGATGATCTCCTTCATCTTCTCAGCATTCAGGATCAGGTTCTTGTTGCTGCACCAGCTCACCGGCTGCTCCACCTCCTCTCTGTAGTCCTGCTCATTGCCATCTCTGATGAGACCACCGTTGTGTGTCTGCAAAGGGAGTTTGGAAACAACATGATTTTTAACCAGCCTTTGGAAGCACTTCATCACGATGGGAGTCAGAGCATCAGGCCGGTAGTCGCTGAGTGAGGTGACTTGTGGTTTCTTTGGCCCCGGACTGATGGAGGCCATCTTGAAGCTAACTGGCACTGTGGCTTGGTCCAGTGAGGTGTTAAAAATGTCCGTGAGAACAGCAGCCATCTGACCCGCCCAGGTTTATTATCAGGACCTGGGGCCTTCCCTGGGTGGACTCTTTTCAGGTTCTTCAAGACATCGGCTGTGTCCAGGTAGAGAGCCTTCTCTTCCTGAGGGGGAACAGCTTTTCTGTCCCAAAAATAAAATGAATGTGATATGTTTTTGTGTAATTCACCTAAGTTAGCTTGAAATAACTGGACTTTTATTCTTCTACGCTGTGGACGTCATCAGAGTGAACATTGTATTAATCTGGTGCAGTCTAGGAAAAGTTTCTAGTTTATTTTTTGTTATTTTCTTTAAAAGACTGAACAGGCCTTCACATAGCTCCACAATTATTTAAATAAATGTCCCTTTGGAGGCACCAGAGAAATCACACATATTTATTTGCCAATAAGCTTCAGGATATTTGACCACTCTTTCTATCAGCATTTTTCCCATTATTTAGTTGTTGGTCTTTTTTTGTTTGTTTTTTTTGGGAAAATCTAGATTTTTAAACTCATTTTTCTTCTTAGATGTATAATTATAATTGATAAAACAGCTTTCTGTGTGATACCACCAGCTGCCAACATTTAGTTTGTTGTATTTTCATCGTTTGTTGTGCAGGACTATTTTACAGCATGCTTTCCAACTTGAATTTCATTGCTTTTTAAATTAACTTACTTTGCAGAGGAGATGATTAAAAACAAAGCTAGTTTTTGAAAGCCCTTTATGTCATTTGTCATTTTTAATATGAAACTTAAAAGAAAAAAAATTATTAACCTGATTTAGTAGAAAAAAAAGGCCTATTGTTGAGTCAAACATCTGATTCAAAATGCCAGAGGAAATGACATTGAAACTGGTCATGAAAATTAAAAACAATCAAGGAAAACCATTAAGGCTCGAGGTGGTCATAAACCTTCACTGTCCAGAGTAAAATCAGTCAAACATCCACATTACCAGCCTAGAAAGATGCTGCTGCACCAGAATTTTTCGTTTTAAGGTGAAATGTTTACACACATACAAAATTGTGTTGACTCTGAACACAAGATGATTAAAAACCCACGATGATGACATTCATACTGATGGTGTTTGGACATAAACTTATCAGTGCCATAGTCTGTGTTACAGGGGTGCATAATATGCTTGATTTTAGGAACCTTTATTCCCAGTTGTGATGAGGATGGCTACTATAGAAAGGTGCAGTGTGATCAGAGCCGAGGGGAATGCTGGTGCGTCGACCTCCATGGAGAGATGTTTGGCTCCAGAATCCAAGGAAATCCAGACTGCGGTAAGGAAAATTATCAACTTTTTAGACCTGCTTGGACTCCAAACCCTAAATGACTTAAAAAAAATCAAACTAATTTTATTGAAAATAAGTGTTACTTTAAATGTCCTTGTCTGTTCAGTAGTTTACAAACACGTTCATGTTAGTATCCATTATGCTGCATTTATTTCAGCAAAGAGTGTTTAACAAGTTAGTTTAAAGAGAAGTAAAAAGCTGTCAATCAATGAAACATAAGGGAAAAAATATCGACGACAAATTGAAATGATAAAATTCACTTAAATAGAGTTTAGTTTAAAAAGTTAGTTTTTAAAAAGGATTTAAAAAATATACGACCCTTCAGCGTAAATACATCAAATGGAAGATTGTTCTAGAGTCTAGAGCAGCAGGTTACAAGCTGAAACTTAACAGGAAGAAATGTTAGTCAGTTCACACCTTTAAACTGCATTAGTGTTCATTGTTCACTGAGAACTAAAACTTAACAGGTTAACATTAAGTCATTATCTTTTCAAATAAAAAGATATGTTAAAAATATAACTCATATATTAGCATGTTAAATATCTTGATGCATTCAAATAACTCAAATAAATAATATCTTATTTTGATCTGTTAGATTAGGCCCTCTTCTAAGTTGGCATAAACTTTCCTTTTTAGTTTGTTTTTTTCCCCAGAAAACTGCTGTTATATAACTATACTACTATAACTGCTGTTATATATTTCCATGCTTCATTTGATGAGTTATTAAAAAAAACAAAAGTTAATATTTCTACATTTATTGCACGACTAGGTTGAGTTCCCCCTTATATGAAATTACAATTCTTTTAAAAATGTTTACCGATATAAATGTCCCACTGGCAAACTGAAAACAACAAATGAGCTTTAATTTGGGCTACAATTACCTGTAGAAAGAACATTTTCAAAGCAATTCATTGAGTTGCAGCTTAACTTCTTCACATGTTTGCGATTTACAACTTTTGGTGTTTAAAAAAATGAGTCTACAGTGTTTATTGTAAAATATCAAAACTTTCAGAAAATAAAACCCTAATACTTATGTCATCATTCTATTCCAGATGAAATAGCTGGATATTCAGGAGATTTTGGTAGTGGAGTTGGATGGGAAGATGAAGAGGACAAGGAGGCAGAGGAGAATGGAGAGGAAGCAGAGGAGGAGGAAGAGGAGGAAGGCGAGGCGGACGACGGAGGCTACATCTGGTAGAACTGCCTCTCTGAACAAACAGGCGTGGCTCTCACCTGAAACGGGATCCTGGAATAAAGCTGGAGAGGAAGAGGATTGTTATTCTGTCATAGGATGATGAGCAGTTATTTTTCTTTCTTAAATATGTGTAATCGCTTCAACTTTTTCTCTGTTTTTGAACAACAGAACTTTGTGTTTTTCTGTCCTGAAAAAGGGGTAGCCACTGACGCTTGTGCCATCGGTAAGTAAAGTCCATAAAAATTTGTATCTTGTACTTCACCATCTATGCATAGAGAGATTACAAGTAATTTTGTATTGTGTAAACAGTTGGTAAAGTATTAAAGCTACCAAGCCACTGGAACAAAGAGATACTGGGTTTGTACAAACAGTTTGACATTTTGGGAGATCAGCTTATTTGTTTTCTTTAAAAATGGTTTGATGAGATGAGCACTACCACTGGTAAATAAGAGGTGAGGGCTAAGATATAGCAGGCTCAGCTGTGTGTAAAACTTCTGTAAAATTGGTATGAATAAGACATTTGAAGTGTTACGTGTATTGCTACAAAAAGGTTAAAGATATTACTGCAGATGTGAATTAAAAAAATGTTGTTTTTTTTTTTTTTTTGGTTTTTACACTTAGATGCATTGAATAAGAAAGGATGGAAGTTAAGTCAAATTTATTTTCATTCAACTATTGGCCCCGACTGATTCAGCACAACAACTGAAATACTAATCAATGAAGTAAATAACATTGATTTACCACATATCCTCTTAAACTTAGCTGCAGTCCAATTAAAACATCCTCTGTCTGCTCCTATAACAGCTTCCTTCATCAATGCAAAGTCTGCTTACTTAAGGTTTCTTCCTTAGTGGTTTAGCTGTCAATATTTCGGTGCTACGTTACACAACAAACCCAACCTCAACAGGGTTCATTGGCTGTGAATTACAAAAGTCTTCAAACCCCTAAAACCATCTCATCTTTTGGCCTTTTGCAAGCAATAATGTCAATATAACTTTTGGAGGTTTTGAATTTTATAATATAGATAAAAACAAAGTAGGAAATTATTGTGTTGTGCAATCAAAGTGATAGATTATTTGTTTTTTTTTCATTATTCTTTCTTACAAAACAAAAGATAAAAGTGTGGCTGCCATGCAGGGGAGTTCAGCTCTCCTCTTACTACATTTTGCAGCAGTACAGCTCTGACTCTTCAGGTAGGTCTCCTCTACCTTTAAGTCTCCGATTGCTGATTTTCTTGGTTGTAAGGTAGCTATACCTGGATTTTCTATAACTGGGCCACTCTAACATATGAATATGCTGTAACATAAAAAACATTTTGTGGCCATGGTTACACTACTATAGTCATCATCCTGCTGGAAAGTGAACAGTTTTTTGTTTTGTTTTCCCTTTTTTTTTGCTTTCCCTACAAATGTATTCCTCTTCTGTTTGCTGTGATTTTTTGTCTTCTCAAAGCACTATTTATACCAAGAATAATTAATAATTTACTTATCAGGCGACCTTTAAAGGTTCTTGCACTGCGGTTTTTTATAGGGGTACCATAATAAAGGGGGCTAATACAAATACAGACTAGTTAATAGATTTTTATTAGAGAAAAGATTTGAAAAGCTACGTATCACTTCAGTTTTGCTCTACTTTTTGTTGGTTTTTTACATTTAATCCCTAGAAATGCATAAATGTTTGTGATTGTAACACCTTTAAATTTTGCAAGGTGTTGTTTATCCCTTTGGGATAAAGTTAATCATGACAGGTTTTTTTATTATGTCTGATAGATCAGCTAGACCCATTTGTTCCTGTTTTTTAATCGTTGAAATGCAAAGAAACGGTGCATTATGGGTCATCCTGAGTCAGTTAGATTGATATGAAGAGCAAGTTAGATTGATAAATGTGTGGACATATATTGCCTTCATGGTTTTAAAGTTCTGTGGAGTCTAGAGCTTAAGGACAAACATTTTTAAGACCTTTGAAACTGTTTGGCCATTAAGCTTCCTGTGTCTCGGACATAGCAGCATTACAGAGACTTTATCTACCAGCAGGAAATTATAACTGCTATTTTTCTGTAAAACAAAAAGAGGCAGCAAACAGAGTTGAATGCAATGCAGCAAAGAAAAAGCTGAATTAAAAAGCAGGGTTATAAAATTCCCACTGTTGGGCATGAGGCACACATTTTTCAACATTGCTATTTCTATCGGAGCTGCTTAAGTATTGAAGATTAGCGACCATTTCTTCCAGCGGCGCCTGATATCCCTCCAGTGTTTGCAAAATGACAAGTCGCAGAAAAGCTGCGGCTCTCTGCTCGGAGTTCAGGATGCAAGAAATTATTCCCCCTCTGGAAAAGTTGTCACCCCATATGTGAATCCTAAAAAGATGGCAAACATCTCCATCTGATGCTCACCAAACAAGGATACAATCAATAGTCCCAGAGATAAATAAAACAGAGGAAAATAGAAAAGCACCTGTTCGTGATCCAGTATGAAGAACATACAACTTTACTGCACACGCTGTTAATGTGATCCGCTTTGTTTTCTCCAGTTTATATTCAAAAGGCCACAAAGTTGGAGTTTACAAAATGTAAGCAGTGGTTTTGTTCATCTCTGATAATCATATTTACTAAATTGTTAAACTGTGTCTTTATAGCAGTTCATTTATGTACTTTGGAGCTCAATATGTATATAGATCCAGTGTAGACTCTCCAAGTTTAGAGGATTTCAGGTTTTTTTGGTTGTAAGTTATCATTAATTGGATGCACAACAATACAAAGCTGTTGAAAGTGTATTTTGTTTGTTAATTAAATGGATACGCACAGCTTCATATGGTCCTACTTTACATTTATGGTTTGAAAAATTAAACTACAACCAATAAAAGCTCCTATTCTTTGCTTACTCTGATGTCATGTCAAAGATTGTGTTTTTGCTTTTTTTTCTGGGTTTGCAACTTTCTGGAGTTTGTGTTTGTACAGAAAAAAGTGCATTACTTGAAGTTCTTTGTGTATACTTGAATTCACAATGTAGTTTTTTTTCTATGAGAATATTGTTGCCATGTCTTTATTCATGCTATCAGCAGGACAGATGCTTGTTTTTAGTATTGCATGTTAGTAAGAATGTACTTCTATGCTGAGCACTTTACAAATAAAGGCACTGGGGCCAAGCTGAGTCGAGCTTTTTTTGTTTTCATGACTGCTTTAGAGAATAAAATTAATAAAAATAAAATGAATAATAAAATTAACACTTTGTTAAGGATGTGTATATAATCTTTATATATACAGGGGTTGGACAATGAAACTGAAACACCTGGTTTTAGACCACAATAACTTAGTATGGTGTAGGGCCTCCTTTTGCAG
>JAUZNJ010108666.1:0-12527 GCA_034780135.1 Jordanella pulchra | reverse complement strand
AATCCCTTTTCAGCAAAATGTTGCACTTCTCTCTGAATGAATGAATGAATGAATGAATGAATGAATGAATGAATGAACTGAGTGTTTTTTTTAATCCAACTATCCAGCCACTTATGTGTTTACTGGGAAAATGTGGTTGATCTTTTTACTTTTTTTAAAATAAACATGTCTTTTCTATAATGAGCTGCTGATTGTAGCAGAAAACCTCTTGAGAAGAACATCAACAAGCCACCAATCAGCGTCTATTCAAAGTAAGGAGTGGAGCCATGTTTCCAGGCAGTGGACAGGTTGCTACGAATGATAATTGCAGCCTGCCTGCCTTCTCTAAGCTGCAGGGGAACAGCATCAGTCACCGGCTCCATCAGTCAACTGGAGTGATTCTTGCGCTGCATTAGCAAGTGTTTCAGAGTGATACTAAATAACAGCTCAGATAAAGAAACACTCGATCTAATGTTTAGCTTATATGCATGTCTTTGACAGAAGTGACGAAAATCTGCTCTGATTAGTTCACTTCTTCTCATACGGAACCAATTTTCTTCATGAAGTGCCATGATATCCCCGTCTTATCCCTCAGAGAGTCCGCTGTCCTTTTCCAACACGAAGGAACGAGTTTTGAAAGCTTAAAACAATAAACTGGGTCCCTGAATCAGGGAGAGGTTAACGTGTTTGGGCAGATAAAGCAAAGGTTTTAGGTATCTGAGTGACAGTTTGTTTAAATTGAGATGTGTAGGGGTTGGGGTCTTCATCAGGGGCTCCTACAGTCACTCAAACTAATGAAAATAAAGCTTGAAAAGCAGCAAAACTGAAAACAGCTCCCCCACAACACCAAGTCTAATTAAAACATTGAGGATATATCTTCCATGTGCAGCAGAGAGATGTGTTGAATGGTAATTCAAAACATGATTGCAGGAATAAACTCTGGGGATCTGATGCAGTTCCTAACATTTCATCAGGTAAAGATGGTAATGTTTCCCACTGCAAGAGTTCAATGTCAGGATAATGCATGGTCAATGCTTGGGCAGTCTTGCTAAGTTTTCCTCTTTTTCACAGAACCCCCCCCCCAAAAAAAAGCTAAACTCATCTGCTGAGGGAGAGGAAGTCCTTACTTTCCAGAAAAATCAGGGGTGAAAGACAAGCCTGATAAGGTCAGAGATGGAAAAATATCTCTGTTGTGGACACTGATGGTTAGCACGCAGCTATAATAAACCCTATGAGCAATCATGATCCCATCGATCAGCCCCTGGTTTGATTTTATTCATGGTGACACCGGGACAGAAACACAGCTGATGAGAGTTGGCCAGCTGTGTGAAACATGACATAAAGCAAGCTGTTCGCCATGTAGAAATGTCCCCGACCCCCCGCCAAGCTATGACCAATAAATTAATTCTGCATTTGATTGGATTTAATAAATGCTTTACTGAAATAACACAAATATTCAATAGCAAATCAAAAACAAATTACAGCTGCAGATGTTTGAAAAAAACAAAAACAAATGTGCGGTAACGTTGTGAACAACAATGTCAGCAGTATTGACGTCTTACTGGCATGCTTTAAAATCCATCATATGTTCTAGAATTTACTGTTTTACAACATAACAATATTGCAATAGCAAAATTAACAATAGTGAAAAGGTTACCACCTGGTTACTGTCGCCAAAGCCCTACAGTCACAATACTGTTCTTAAACAAAGATTAAGAACATTTTAAAAAAGGGGGACCTCAGGAGACCAGGGACATAAAGTCTGATTCTTATCACAAAATCTTCCACAGTGATTATCATGTCTATATAAATGTATTGACTGTGATCAGTCACATCTATTTAAATATATTGATGTCTAGAATAGATTCTAAAAGGTTCAGCACATTTCTAAAATTCTTACACAGAAAATATAAAGGCAAAGAGAGAATGAATATATTGTACTTAGAATTTAGCTTACATTTATTTTAGATGGGGTTTTTTTTTGCATACAGCAATATCGCATTAAAAGTAAACTTTTTATATAATGTGTAATCCTAAAAATAATCATTTAGCTCAGAAAAGTAACCCTTGCTTCTGTTTTTGTCATAATATCCCAGTTATAATAATCCTATCAGTAATGTGTTACTCCTTGTCTGCTCAGGTGGAGATAGACATGTTCCTTTTAAAACAGCATAAACTTCATCAGATAAATGGTTACCTCTGGCTACCAACACATAACTGTCACTGTTTGTTTGTTTTTTTTCTTGGTGTATGTTTTTTCAGATCTGTCTGAAGAAAACTGCTGCATTTCTATATACTCAGAGAGAGAGAACTCCTGCAATTTTATCATTTCTCTTGAATCGTAGATGCTTGAAACTGACCCATGCTTAGTGACATGTGCAGTTTTAAACAAAATCATTTTCTATTCATCTTAAATCTGCAGAATGCCTACAATACAATTCATCTGTAATGTCTGCATATGCTTCCAGTGGAGAGAAGATAATGGATGAGTAGGAACAGAAACAAAAACCTCAAACTGTGACGAACATCTTCATATAAAAATATGCTGTAAACTTTTAGATCCCACATATCTGAGCATAAATTCCCGTTGGTCCCGGCTGAGAGTGCAGCTCTGTTTTGGATTCTACCAAGGCTGAGAGTAAAGCTCTGGATTGGATTCTATACATGCACCTATCTGAGTAAATGCTTGGCAGCGATTTTTATAAAAGCTTGGATCTTTTTGTGTTTCGTATCTGCACTTAAATAAAGCTACATCGCATTCTGGACCAGACTGGTTGTCTGGTTGTAAATAAGTTGCGGTGTCCCAGAGGGTGGCAGGCAGGCTGATGTGCTTCGCACGCATTCTGTAAAGAACTGAAACCACACTATGGGTTCCCAAGGCTCAGCAGTATCAATTAGAGGCAGACTGTGAGAAGATGTGCTTCCTCTGCTGCTGTGGTCTCGGTAAGAGGCAGGGAATGAGGGAAGAGACTGGGAGGAGGCTCTCCAGCTGGGTCTTTTAAAATTGGGAAGTTTGTTTTCTGAGATAAAAAAAAAAACAACATCTAGATACTAGTCCCCAATTCTCCTCGTTTCTTTCACTGTGAGCAAATTGTAATAATTATGTAAAACATATTATCAGATGAAATGCTACAAGAGGAAAATTGCTGTGAGTCAAAGTTAGAGGTCAGGTTTTTAGACAAACCGCAGTCCCCCCTGAGTTGAAGCTACTTCACCCTGCCACCTAGAAAGCACTAAATACCAAGTTATGCATAATGAAAGCACCTAAAACACAACTACAAAAGAAGATTTCAAACGGAATGAAATTATTTTGCGGAACTTTATTATTAACAAAATAAAAGCAACATAGTAGCCTTTTTGACACCGTGCAAAATTTTTTTTCCTCTTCCATCCATCCATTCCCTCCCTCTTATTTGAGGCAAGGTTGTCGAGGTAAGAGGTCTAGGAGGGAAACCCAGACATCCCTTTCCAACAAGTTCTAGGTAATTAGAGGGTGTTCTGAGGTCAGAAGAGGATCTCTACTCCTCTGAGTATGGGGCTCCTCCCTGAGAAATGCCTGATTAGTCAGTAGGAGGCACCTTTATCAGAAGATCAAACTATCTCAGGTTTCTCATTTCCATGCAGCGAAGCAGCAAAGATGATTCCAGATGTTCCTGCTGATTAACCCATGTCACCTCAAAGCAACACGTAAACCCAAAACACTATAGCACATGTGAGCTTTTAATCTGTGAATCCCTTTTTCTAGGAAGAAAGAGCATGTGCACTGAAGCACATACGACTGTAATGAGTTTAGGCGGCAGGTTCGGCAGGTCTGGCAGTCAGTGCTGCAGTGGTTTTCTCCTCTGTTCATCCAGCGAACACCAAGGTCCTGCTTTTTGTCCTTTAAACAATAAGGGATTAATTCTCCTCTATTTGGCGACCAATGGCCTCTTTCGCTGCATCCAGGGAGAACAGAAGGACCACACAACTCCTTCTTCTTACAATAGACAAAGACGCTGCCTCTGAATGGGCCAACTTGTGTCATAACCTTTTCGAAATGAGCCAACCCTCCTCGATTGGGAACAATGCCTCAGAGATACAGAAGAGAAAAAGACTTTTCCTTCTCCACGCTAAACTAAGGTATCCGTGCTGGATATTGGGGACAGGGGAGTTTTTGTGTTTGATGGCTTTGGGTTCTCTGCTTACACGTCGTGCTCCCTCTCGTCAACAGTCCTGGTAATCCTATTAATATGAAGAGGGCCAAGAGCCTGAGAGTGGCCACTGCTTAAGAACCATCAGCGTTAGCCCAGGAAATCCAAACCCTTGTCGGGACCCATTAACAACTTAGCCCAGCGGAGTCAAATCGTTTCAAACCCATGACGGTGGTGTAACCCAAAGCCGACTCTTGCTAATTGGTGAACCATTTCAAAACATTGAATAAGGAGTACACAGATCTCACACAATGCATGGATAATGCTATTTAGTTAGAAATTTGGCGAGCCTTCTATTGTTACTGAAAGAGTCCATTCCATCCATCATTTTACTTCTGTGTATTCCTTGGCAGCTTTAATACTTTACTCACATAACTGAATACCGGCCTGAATCTCAGCCACTAAAAACTGACCATATGAAGGAATTCCTGTTTAATAAAACAAATTATTCCTATTTTGGGGCAATTATCTGTGTGTTTCTGCACGTCTGCAGCACGCTGTCAGTCTCTGTGCTGCTATAACCACATAATGTGCTAGGCAGGAAGATCTGTTGGCTTTTAATTTAAACTGCAAAGAACACCGTCAATGAAAAGCCTCAGAGGACTCTGCAGTGCACTTAAGGTAATCTTCTAATAGCTAGCAACTAACTCAACATACGTGCAACAGTACATATAGTCAAGTTTAATGATTACAGAGCAACAGAGCCTGATTAATGCTCCTTTAAAAAAGCTTAGGCTGGCATAGCTGACAGGCTGTGGGGGCTTGCAAGAACCTGTGATCATGGTGACTCCGACATTCAAAAGTTTGGTCTACTTCTACAACTTACAAAATCACAACCCAAAACAGAGCTGCAGAACTGAGTCATCTCTGCAATACGCAAATACAAAGAAATGCAAGCTTTGGTTTAATTTTATCTATCAATTACCAAAGTTTGGATAATCAAATTTAGCATGCGAGTAATTCATTTTGCCTATTGGATGGACCCAACCCCATCAAAATGAGTGGGCACATTCTATGGATAAATAGACCTTTACCACATTTGATGTATTCTTGCAGCCAAGATGCTGAAGTTAAAGAAGAAATTTTGTGAGGAAATGTGAGGAAATTATGAATTATTGCTAAACAGCTTTGTCATTGTAATGATGAGCAACAGTATGAACACCAGCCCATTAAAGAACATCTGAGGTGATCAGTGACGTCTTGATGAGTTTGTTTTCTATGAATCTAAGAATCAACAGGAAAGCTAAATCCGACGTGTGATCAGCTGCCCTCCAGCTATCAGCAGTACTTTAAGACTGATGGAAGTCTAGACACCATCTGGAACTGCAGCCTATTGCTCTCCAACTGTGTGGAAGTACCATACTATCTGTATGAAAGGATTTTAAGGATTACAGTGGTTAAGAGACAAAGGTTTGGCTATTACGAATTATTACTAGTGCTAGTTTACATTCTGAGCATATCTGTGCGCAGAAATATCTGAACGTATTTCCCCCTGATATTTTATTCAATTGCACATGCAAAAATACTTCAGTATACTTATATTGACTCATATCAGTTAATTATAAATCAAAGGCCGACGTGTGCATAAGACAAGAGCTTTAAAATCCAACCTAATAGCTCATTTACCAGAAGCCAAATACTTTGAAAACGTGGATTTATAACCGGAGGTCTGAGCTTCTGTTTTTTCTGTTTTTTGGAATTTTTCATCAAATGTTCAACATGTCAGCAAAATAAAAAAGGCTTAATTTACTGTGAATAAAGGGGATATAGAGTATCCTGTATGCAGCTCAATCCAATGCAACATTAAAACCACCTGCTCTTTTGAGATTTTCCACCGGTCTCACAGAATCAGAGATTCAATGCAATCCTATATCCCAAACCATTAACATTGAAATCTGATAGCACACCAGCAGTTCGTTCGACCTCAGGGGTCCTGATATTTATTTTCTGTTTCAACACAGCTTTGCTTCTGTTTCCTTTATGTAATATCAAAATAAACCTTTAAAGAATGTTACAATTGATCTTTTATTCCCGATTTAGAAACAAAAGACAATTTAGGGACAAAATCATTTTATTCCACCGTTTATACGGTGGAATAAGACGATAGGTTCAGAGTTAGGGTTATATACTCCAATATGTAACGCAGTCAGTGACAAGCTTTCGGAGATATCAAAGACCTGGTAAGTGCCAGAAATAGAAGAGCAGATTAATTTGTCAATTATTTCCTATTAAAATAAATATCTAATTTCATCCATTTCTAAATGTTGGTATCTGCAGTAAAAATCAGCATTTGTAAACCGAGATATTCAGCTTCAACTCATAAATTTAAAAAAAGTTTCAACAGGAGATGTTTTCAGTGGATTTGACATGAAGATGTTGGGGGTAAAAAAGGACACCCAGAAATGTTCTGATTTCAACATTAAACTTTATAAATACCTTTTAAATATTTTAATAAAGATCGCACATATTAGAACACAGTAAAATAATTCATGTGATGCTCAGGAATGCTTCCTTTTCTTTTCTAAATCGAACATCTAGCCTCGGGGATGGTATGCAACAAATCTCATTTTAGTTCTGCAAAAAGATGTTACTCTCTACTATGAGAGTGAGAAAGGGAGAGGATGTTCATGCCATCCTCCCACTTATAATCCCTGGTGATATATCACATCTGTTTGCATCTACATGTTTGAGCTTAATTTAAAGCTCCAACAACAGATTCGTTTTAACAAAGAATGACTAGGAAAGGAAATCCGGCACTTGACTTGTGTTCAAACCCTGTGCTAAGTTTAAACATTAAGACAGACATCCAGAAAACATGACTTTCCTTTCATCTTTATGCATCTTTAACTGCCAACTTTCTGCTTGACTGCACCAAGGAAGACCAAAATTACCATCTTTTTCCCATCAGTGACCACAACGTATGTAAATAACTCTTCTGTTTGGAATTTAGTGCAAAATACAAAAAAAAAGCCAATGCAAGACAAAACAAACAAACAACAAAAATAGAAACTCATGGTATAAATAAACTGCTTGATTAAGTAAAAGGTCCTAAAGAGAAATGAGCAGGTCAGGGAGGTGCAAAAATCGGAGACTGATACACTGATGCTAAGATATGTTACACACACCTGTCATCCTTCTCCACTATTCTTTATCCTGCAAGATGTTGTGTTGCATCTGTGCTGTTTCTACATGCTAAGGTTTTTAGCAAACTCAAACTGTATCCTGTTATGGATAAAGTATGAACAATGTTTTTTTTCTCCCCTCACCCATTGTAGTCCCTTTCATTTGTTTTTTTAACTGCAGGGGTAGCATCTTCTTAGGGCAGCAAGGTCTCAGACCTCATGTACTATAATGTCTGTGTACTGTCTTTCTGAGTGTTTTTGTCTTCTTGGATGGGCTGTACCAAAACTGAATTTCATTTTGGGTATTAATAAAGTATAATTGAATAGACTATTGCATCTGCAACAGCTGTTATTTTAGAGGGACTTAAGTTTCTAACAGTCAGTAGTAACACTCTCTGATTGTTTACAACTGAAGGTGCATTGACACACAAAAAGAAGAGAAGTGTGTTCCCTGTCTAAAGAACTAAAAATCAAAAATGTTAATTTGTTCTTCTAGCTCTGATTTGGAAGTACTTGAACTTTGTTTGTAATGCATAATTTGGGCAGATATCATTTCTTCTATGGGGTCTAACTGGAATCGAGTAATTGCTCAGAAATCAGCATTGTTAATAAAGTAAAATAAAGCTGCTGAAGGACTTCCAAATAATTTTACTGAGGTTTTTTGAGTTTCTGAGAAAAGCAAAATGTTGTGTGTTTTGCCCCATTTTTCATGTGGAATATGTACAGGTCTTTATCCATAAACTGATAGAAATGTATAAGTATTAAGAGTTTTAATTCATAAAAAATAAAGAATAAAATAAACCTGAAAGCAAGATTATAATAATCATATTTGTTTGTCATTACACATTACAACTAAAACTTGTCCTCTGCATTTAACCCATCCCGTGTTGAGCAGCTGCAGTACCCAGAGACCATCGAGGGTTAAAGGTCATGCTCAGAGACCCAGAAATAGTAGCTTAAGGATTGAACTAGAAATCTTCCTGTTTCTCTGGGATGCAAATTCCCTTGATCTCTAACCACAAGGCCACCAATTCCCATGAAGGAAAGCAAGTGGTTGTAAGTTAAACAGTGCAATCATAAATTAATAATTTAACCAGGTTACATGTGAAAAATGGTTTGTATTATTAATGAAAAACGTAAAAAAAACATGTAAAAATAGCCAAGCATCTGATGTAAACATGTGCAATAGAAATTTTTCGAATAAATAAATAAAAAATGTATCGATTCAGCCAAATTTGAACTGGATATTTCTCAAAATTTCTATCAAAAAAACAGATGATTAATAATTTGTGGGGGGCTTTTTATGATGGTTCCACCCATGCTGATATAAACTATGCACGAGTTCATGTTTTTTCCCTGTGCTATCATCACTTATTCTATTATGGGCTGCCGGGGTCAGGGGGGAACATAGATGTCTCCATTTTGGAAAATACAAGCAAACACCACATTTTACACTTGAATCCACTTCAAACAATCTCTTCATACTGGTAGAGGGGAAAAACCCAAGGTTGCCAACTGGGCCCATCTGGAAGCACTGAGAGACAGAGGCCTGAAGACCTCCTGCTTCCATCATCTACAGCTCAGGAGAAGAGAAGAGAGACAGTGGAGTCACTACATTTACTGAACCATGCAGTGAGTCCCTCTGTACAAGCAGGATGGTAATTACAGGGGGCAGACAGTGAAAGCTTTACTGAGAAAAAAAGGAAGCGATACTCCTGCTGCTGGGTGGCTGCCTTCATGCTCGTAACATGGAAGCTCTAACCACCTTAACCCACCGTTAAAGCTACAAGAGCGTGGTTCCACATCACTGCAGAGAGACACTGCTAATTAGCAGACCTGGACAGATAAATGCTGGTACCGGGTCAGGCAGGCCAGTACATCCAGTTCCTCATCAGAGATGGACAAGGTGAAACCAAAACTCTGTTTTTTCTGCCCTTGTTCATATGTCCTCTTCTGGAGATTTTACAGAATGAAATATTTTTGACGCTATCTACTGTTTGACTGTTGACTATAAATCATTCCCCTCGCCTTGGGAAGTTGCGTCCTTCCTTTTGACCTGCAGCCTTCACACATCTTCACACAGTGAGGTCTTACATTATCACACCAGGACGGGGTAATGAGGAGGATACAGTTTGTCAAACTCATCAGCTTCCTGACAGGGAAGGATGACCCATAAAACCAGTAGGTTTGAGAGGAGGTGAGACATAAAGCGCCTAGGAAAAACTTAATACCCTTTGAACTGTTTTGTATTTTGTTAAATCAAAGAAAAGGGTACATGGTTTTCCAATCCTTTATAAGGAAAACTGAAAAATGTCTTGTACATACAGTATACATGCCGCACTCTTTAGATTGATGTTAGCTAAAAAAAATTGTTCCATTTATCCTCAGCATATAAAATCCTAATAAAATACATTACGAGTATCATTATTAGAATGTGAGAACATTGAATTTAAGTTAATATTTAAAAACTTGAAAGTTTGTGACTTTTCAATCTTGTGTCTCCTATTATATGTTACCTCTGCAGTTTTAAAGCAGAGAACAAAAACAACAAAGCATCAATGTTTTTCCTTTAACATTAAATGCTTTCCACAGCAGACAGCAGCAAAGGGATAGACTAAAATATTCATAATTTCCATTTTCTACTGAAGGTGTCAAAGTTTGGAAAGCACTATTGATTAGTGTTTCCAGAGGAGGAAGAGGAAGAGCGTCCCCTGGGGCGATTTGGCACGTTGGAGTGGGTCACTGTACGGTGAAGCCACTTTTATCCAGAGAGTTACTATAAGGGACTTTGTGCTGCTTTACTGACTTCAGACGAAGTATTTGACATTTGTACATTTTTTGGGGCTGAAATCTAAGAAAACTGCACACTGAACACACATTAGAATAGAGAGCAGCTTCATTTGGTTTTCCACTTTCAATCAGCTGGAGTTGTTGTCTGTGAACCAATAATACAACCAGGAGCAAAAAGGACACATCTTCAATCATCACCTAGAGATCAATGTAGCTCTGTGACAAAACAGCCATAATCATTTCCTGCTAAATGATCAACCAGATTCATTCAATTCTGCTTAAAGGCACGAAATGTAAAACATCAGCACGGATCTTCCATCATTCTGCATAAAGTGTCACATTATCTATGACTGATGTCTTTGCCAGTAAATTATGTAAACCTCAGGTCTACTAGCACGCTGTTTGTGAAAGCTCACGGCTGGATTCATTTTCATCATATATGTGAGCTTTATCTCCTCACCAGTATCCCATTAGTGAGTTAGATCAGTCTGTGCAACACAGAATGTTTCACTCTTAAAAAAAATAAAGAAATAAATATATCTTTGCTGCACCGTGCCTCTCCCTCCTCCCTCATCTGCTCTGAGTGGAGCCCGTGGAGACATACAGCTGCTAATTGCAAGCCTGAACGCGTGGCATTAAAAACAGATAACGCTGGATGACAGATAGCCTGAGATGAAGAAAAATAAATAAAAATCAGTGGCTGGGGCTGTCAGAGTATGACATCCATATGTTTCATATGAAACCGTCAATTACTTTGACCAAAACACATTTAGTGGGACTTTCTGTTAAGATCCTCTTACAAAAAAACAAGAATATAGGTTTCTGAAAGTTGAAGAGGCCGCTCTGCTGCCTCACAGCAGCTTACTCTGCAGCCTCTAACCTGTTTTTACAGAGCTGCCGCACCCCGACAGCTTCATGGACACACATCACCCACTTTCATACAGCTCAGAAATAAGGCTGGTACCAGCGGGACGTCTACATGGACTGATGAGCTTTAGGAAAATACCATGCTATCACTGTTTTTACAGTTTAAAACAACAACAAAAAACATGATCGAAGAGCTTTTATTTAGAAAAGAACAGCAAAAATTATTTCTACTGCTGTTTAGATTGATTATAATCTTATCTGTAGTTGGTTTTTTTAGCATTTTAACAGCTAGACAGTGGACTAAACAGTGTCATCATTTTAGTTTAAAAAAGAGCAATATTTGGCATGCTAAAATATTTCAAACTCTGCTAATGTTAGAAATTGAGTGCCTTTAACAGATGTAGATGTTAAATGTCTGGAATTATGAAAGCTCAGATTCCTGAAAATGCCACAAAGAAAGAGAGCAGCGAGTACAAAATGTCTGTTTTATTGTTGTTAAAAGATAATATTGTGGTTTAATTTTTCCTAACAGTATGCAGCCCCACTCATGAATTTGCAAAAATACAAACACCTGCTAAACTTGGAGATTATTCTGTCCTTCTGTTGCTCGCCTGTTTATAAAGTAACGGCGAATAAAAAACAAATACAGTATTAACCTGTTAACTCAAGAGTGATGAGTGGTGCTCACTCAGAACCCACACCATAACTGTGTCTTTTACTAGATGAAATGTTTCTAAACAGCCAAATGCAACTTTCTTTAAAGAAAGGGACAAGTGTTGGCCTCCACCAATCCATCTGACAGGCAGTGTGCAGCTACAAGGGCAGAAAAAGGGGCAGTGTTCTGTTGAACAAACATCCAGTCGCTGCAGGCGTTTCTCTAGAGGTCTTATAAATGGTTGATATTTTTGTGGCTTTAAATTTCAAGCTTTTTAAAACGTTAGCATTTTGATCTCATAATTTGACTTGTAACCTGCAGAAAAGAAATAGAGTAACAAAAAAATAAGTAAAACTTCCAAATGAACTGTTCTCCTAGTTCCCTTTTTCTTCTAGTTCCCTTTTACTTAAAAGGGAACTAGCAGTCATTCAGTTAAAAAGGCCTTTGGGAGTGTCCTGAGCAGGAAGTGTTTTAATACACAGCAGTCGGTGGAGTTGTAGAGGAAATACGGGACTTTTTAACTTGCCGGGTGTTAATGCACTGTTTCTTCGCTGAGTGTTTTCCCTTTGGGTGGGTGGGAACAGCTCCTGTTAGGTCACCTTTAGACTACAAATAAGCAGGTATAAATATTACAGCGAAAATATTTGAAAGTGGTATTCTGCAGAAATGGGTTCATTGCTGTGTGTGCATATCAGGTGATGACAAGACACTGATACAAACTAAGAGAAATGCCTCTGACCTACATCAAGACATGGCTGGTGAATAAAGCCTAAGGCACTGACAAGCATTCAGCCATCAAATATCAAAAGGCCAGCAATGAGTAATGCATTACTACCCCACATGAGAGCCAGCCAAGTATCCCCGCCACCCCACCCCCCGGGGACTGATCATTTCAAGCTGACAGGGTGACAACTCTCCTTATTT
>JAUZNJ010108655.1:0-12705 GCA_034780135.1 Jordanella pulchra | reverse complement strand
TAGCAAGAAAAAAGCCATTTATTAAAGATATCCTTAAAAATTCATGTTTAAAGTTTACCACACAGCACCTGGGATACGCACCAAACATGTGGAACAAGATGCTCTGCTCAGATGAAAATCTAACTTTTTGGTAACGATGCAAAATGTTTTTTGGCGTAGCTGGGTTGTTCAGGCACATCACAATAGCCTTTTCACTGAAAAAGCCTTAGACTGAAATCTTTCAAAACAAACCCATTTTACATCATCACCATAGCCACATCATTTCTTTTAAAAAACATGAAAGTATGCATAACTGTTCATCACAGCCGGCATGATGAAATTGTGAACTAAGAGTTCCTTAAGCTTAAGTTGACCATCTTAAGTTGATACACAAGACAATTTTAAAAATTGTGAAGCAAAGTAAGAGACGGTTGTCAGTAGATCAGCTGAAGACGCAACATTTAGAAACAAACTGCATTAAAAAGGGAGGCAGAGGCAGGTCCAAATTCAAGCTGTGTAACAAAAAAAAGTTTTGCACTTCACAAGACTGACATTTTTGCCCATTCTTCCTTGCAATTCCTTTCAGAGTGATGAGCTGTGATGCTTTTACACCCAAAAACATTTTGCATCGTTACCAAAAAGTTTGATTTGTAAAAATAGAGCAGCAAACTATGGTGTCGTTTTATTTCATTTTATGCTATTAATATTGACAAAAGCAGTGTGGGGTTGTAAGGTGGAATTTAAAAGTTTTGCACAGATATTAGCTAACAGATAATAAATAATACATGATAATAATAAAATAAATTGTTAGTCCTTTGGGGGTATAGCTTTAGCAGTTTTTCCACATTCAATGACTAAAAATTGAATAGAGGGCATCTTTAACATGGTTTTCAAGTGACATGTTTTTGTATTTTGAGGTCTGGATGTTATAGGTCTGGTAGTATATGCCAATGTTCTCCTGGAAGGTGTACCTGTCCCAATCTGTTGCTGCTTCTAATGTGTTTCTTCCAATATCGCCATATAGCATCTAATCAATGATTTGGTTGCTTGGTGCCAAACATTGTCGCCTCGCTGACAAAAGAACCGTGGATCCATTTTCAGCTTGGAATTTGCACTTCTCTTGCTAATGGATGAATTTATGAGATGATGATATTAGACTTACACCAAAGCAAATAATGTTGCATATATCAATGCATGTCACATTTTCTGGATATTTAGTTGCATGTTGTTTTAATCTGTCATAATAAAACCTAATAAAATACTTTAAAGTTTGCTTTCAAAGAGAATGAATTATTTATGGAGTGTCATTAGAATACAGTGGGAGAAGCCTCTGCACCCAGGAGGCAGCTGAGGAAATGCGCCCAGTGTGCATGCTGTGTCCCGGGCGGTTTTATTGTTATCTAACGGGATCAGAGCGCATCTTCAAAGCGTAGGAGATAAAGTGTGCCAAAAGGCTGAATATACCTCTCAGTGGACAGCAGCCGATCACCGATGAAAGAAGACAACTCCAGACCTCTTATCTCCTTTGGAACAAAGCTAAATGTTCAGCTCAGTGTCATGCAGGGAATCCCTTACAGCTGAGATGGGTAACTTTCCAGGGATTTCTTTGGCACATCCTAACCCTGATCTTCATAAGTTTTACAGGTTGGTTTATTGAAAAAAAAAAACACCTAATACTTTTTAAAATTATATTCTACACTTTAATTTCAATTACATGCTTTTAACCAGTCTCTGTGCTCTTTTTCTGATGGCCTGTTTGCGCTCAGGGGCTTTTAACGGCTTGTTTTAACAGATTTACATAAGAAAGCGAAGACAATCAAACGTAATTTTGTCGATAGCGTAATCCCTTTGAACTTTTGAAAGTTTGGAGCGCCTGTGCCAAACACGTTTTGTCGGATGGATGGCACCAACACACACCGAGGAAAATGAATGCATGTCGATACAGAAACTCACTGGAGGCTAGATTCCCATCTGATTACACAAACGTAACTGGAAATCCACTGAGAATTAATTGCAATGATTTCTTCAGACAAGCCAAAGATGGAGAACATAAAAATACAATTTTTTTATGTGTAGGGTTTGCTTCTGAGCGACCTAAATCTATTTCTTAATTTGCATATAAAATAATTCAAATGTGCATAAAAATTTATCCAAGTGATTTTGTCTTCTGGGTTTCTATCGGATATTTTTATTTCCTCGAAGCACAATGGAAGTTTTGAGACATTGGAACCAAATCCACCTGAGAATACCAATTCATTTTTTAGAAGGACACAAGTACTTTAAAAAGCATGGTTTAATTATCGTGGGCTGTTTTAAATGCTCATTAAATGTAAAAGTTCCTAATTTTACATGGTAACTCTTTACACAAACTAATAGATTTCATCAGAGAAATGTAGCTATGCCACATTTGCAAAACATAATTTTGGTAGTTTTAATTTTCATTTCTGAGAAGAATGATGCAGGGATAACATCTGAAAACCACCTCCCATCTTTATTCAATGTAATTAACCAGCTAAATTAAGGGGCATTCATAAACAGTAAACCATATTTGATTCCTTAGTTTATGTTTCTAATTAAATCATCTCATATATATTAATAGTTTTACATTTGCAGTCAGTTGGGCCCACTAACATATATAAATGTAGGGGGGTTTGTGTAAGAAGGAATGTCCCTACAGGGTTCTCCTTGGCAAGATAATCATGGGGAACAAGCACCTTTGATTTTTCCTTTGTGTTTACAGGAGCAAAAGTACTGGTTTACTTCTCTGTTGCCATAAACATCTTAACAAGTTGCAATGCAAGCCTTTTACCTGACAAAGATGTGTCATTTAATGGCTCACCAATTTGACTTTAGTATTGGTAGTGATGCTAAAATTAGCTTATATCACAAAGATTTCTAAGCAGCACTTCAGGGCTTTTTGTGCTACCACTGTGTGTTAGCACAGTGAAAGAACTGACACAGCAAAAAGGGTAGAAAGTTGGTGTCCTTTCTTACAGCCCTAACTCGCCATGCGTGGTAGACCAAGCTGGCTTTGCACTTTAAGGGAGCGATGCAGTTATGACATGTGGTTTGAAAAACTCCTCAGCAGCAGTATTTTTCTTTAAATTCATTTGGTTCTAAATTCCTCTCACTGGGCTTTATAGAAATATCTGACAGATATATAGTTGACCAAAGAACTTAGAAATGGTCAAACGCATATTATACACAAACATTAAAAGTGGCAATTTTATTGTTAAGTATTGGTAACTTTGTTTTAGCCATTCTTCATAAGGACGTTTCTCTTTTCAGTGCGTTCCGTTTCCTGTGGTTTCTGTATGAGCTTGTTTCTCCAAGGTCTGTACTGATGAAGAACCATAATCTGGCACTTTAGTGAAGACAAATGCATTTTTTAAGTGATGTCTTTAGTGTAGATTTAAATAAAACTTCCATCCATCCATCTTATTCCGCTTCATCCGTCAGGGTCGTGGTGTGGCCGGTGCCTCTCTCCGGCAGACTATGGGCGTAATAAATATAATTGTAATAATAATAATATATTGTAATAATATATAATATAATTGTGTAAACTTAAAATTTTAAAATATTACTATTTACATGAGAAACTATGAGAATGTGTTGAATTATTAGTATTATCTCAAAACATTTGACTCAAGATTTTTTGAGTATTGACACATTATACAGTGTTATCTAGCTTGTGTATTTAATTGTGCTTTAGCTTTTAAACAAACCTCATTCTTCTTAAATATATAAAATAAAGTCTGTCCAAAATGGTGATTAAAAATAGTTCCAAAAGTTGTACTGATCTTTTACAGTGTGTCAGGCCACAGAAGGAGCATGTGGAGGGAGTCACAATACAAACTTTTAAAGTATCAAGGGTTTCAATTTTCCAAATGTTTGTGCTTCATCCCTTAAGAATGTCTATTTGCAGTCTACTAAAAAATGGATGGAAGTGGAACCTCGGCAAGTGCGTGAAAATGTGTCACATTTAAAGCAAAGGCTGCCACTGTCAGGTAGGTAGTTACAGAATATAGTCCTCTTCTAACTCCCCAGTCCTGTTTCTCTACCGACGCACTTTACTGTAGGCAGCTGTGTGGCCCCCAGCTGTTTGAGGGGATGCCCGCCTCCCCCCCAAGTTTCAGTCTCAGACAAATGTAAAGCCTCAGGAAGGCCCTTGCAGACTCGGTGGCGCCAGGTCTTCACACGCTCACAGGATATGTGAAGACTTCAATAACGAGCCATTATCCCCCAATCATCGGGATCGATCGGGCGTTAACAAGCGGTTCTACATATGCAAATCGCTGCAAGTGTCCGGGGCGGCTATAAAAGCTTGGCTGCAGGCCGGAGAGCTGCCACAGCACTCCTCCTGTGACATTTGGTGTATTTACAGGTCACCGAGTTGTGGACATGGTGAAATACTTTTCCGTAGACTGGTTGGCACAGAGCCACCACAGCAGTGCAGCGAAGGAGGAGCAAAGAGCTACCCTGACGCACAGACCTCATATCCCGTGTATGGTTCAGCCGAGCGCACCGGTTTTTGGCAAAGGTTATCTGCAGCCAAAACCCAAGTCGTCAAAGGCCGCAAAGCAGGATGACGCAGATGAGATCGGTGAGAAGCAGAACTCAAGCTTGGGCTCAGCTTTCCATCCAGCAGGCTGCCTTTCTCCGAGTAGGTTTCTGGATTAACAAATGCTTCTTTTTTATCTATAAAAGTTCTTGATCAGTAACCGATTCATTTTCTATTGGTTTAGATTCAGAAGTGAGCGGGTATTCCTCTGGATATGAGAGCGAAGCTGCATCCTCTGAGTGGCCCTCCGTGGATGAGGGAAGCGAGTCGGAGAAGGAAGCGCCGCAGCGCCGAGTGCGCACAAAGTTCACACCGGAGCAGATCAGCAAGCTGGAGAAAATATTCAGCAAACACAAATACCTGGATGCAGGGGAAAGGGTGAAGACTGCACAGAAGCTGAACCTCACAGAAACTCAGGTACTGAACGAACGCAACCTTTTGCATATGAGGAGGTCTGGTCATTTTTGCAACGTGGATGTCCTCGATGTTAAACCGTTGTTTCATCTACAGGTCAGGACGTGGTTCCAGAACCGGAGGATGAAGCTGAAACGAGAAGTCCAGGACTACCTCACTCCTCAAATCCCAGCGGTGACCTTTCCGCCCCTACACCCTGTTCAGTACCACACCGTGGCAGCGCAGCGGGCCCACTATACCGCAGCCGGTCCGAGTGTTTACCCGCTTCCCATCCCGCATCTGGTTCTACCGCAACAGCTGAATCTTCACGCTTCGCCTCAGCTGGTGATCCAGCACCCACATTTCTACTGAACAAACTGTCAAATAGACCCTTTATGCCCACTTAGACACTTATAATCCAGAAATGTGCAATCCGATTTGTGAAGTTTTATTTTGTACATAAGCTGTATAATTAAAAAGAGATCTATTTATAATTGAATAAAGTTATTCATCTTTATTGAAGGAAAGATTGTCTTTTGCTTTGTACATCATAATTTCACTACAGCTGTATCTCAGAGATAAAGTTGATCATATAATCTATTACAGGATTAGCTTCACATGAATGAATCATGTTGTCTTTCTTCTTAAAAGACAGGATGATTCATGGGGGGTGGAGTGATAAAAACTACTACTGTGGGTCTGCTGATTTAGCCCCAGTTCCAAACTGTCTCATTGAGTCAAATCAGAGTAGATACTCAATGTAAATGGGATCAGACATGAATGTTACAATGAAGTTTCAGAGCCTTTGTCAATAGAAAGTGACACACCTCTTGTACCTCCTTTCATGGGGCCTGTTTGTCCCCATTCCTGCACTTCAAAGGCCAGCTAACTAGGAGATCATGGTCAACAATTAGGCCTAATTAACCCACTCACTGATGAGTTTACATTGCACCACATGAGTCCTCAGACTGGGCTCCAGAGAGTCTAGGAGTTTGTTTCCCCAGAGGATCTAATCCATGGAGATCTATTTGAAGTTTGCAGCCTTTAGTAAAAAATAAATAATGTCATCATTTTATAAGATTTTCTGATATGAAACCAGAGCTAAAACTAACCTGAAATCACAAAAGGGCAATAAATCATGGTAAGTATTAGTGTAAAACATTTTCTTTACCTGCTAGATAATTTCACAGAGATTGTCACAGATTTCCAATTTATAACAGGGCTTGTCCAAGCCACTATGGAGCCCCGAGTAGAATTTTATTTGAGGCTCTATTTCTTCCATTACTATTGATGTCTGCAATCACCAGTCCAATTATCACATCATTCACACGCTTAGTATCAACCCACTGCAGCTTTAGCAGAACTGTTCATAGTCTCCTATTAGTATGCATCATTTAGCGTTTCTAAAAGTGATAAAATAAACCCATATTTACAGTAAAAGTATCATGCGGTTTATAGTTTTTGCTACAAACTGCAACAGCAATTTGCAAAAATAACCTGTAGTGCAAGAATAATAACAAAAAACCAAGCAAAAAAATTGCTTTTAAAAATAAAAGACTGAATTTAACAACAATAGCTTTAAAGTGTAATAATTAGCTCTTAAAGCTAAATATATATATCGATATATGCAAAAGCTCTGTTTAAAACCATAAACTACTTTTACCAAGACATAACTTTTTATGTGCACTGTTCTTCCTTCGTTCTCCACTTACTCCCTAAAACCTAAGTTTTTTTTCTGTTTGCAAAGTCACTGATAATATTACTGTAAGCTATCTATCAGCCAACTTTGTTGGTCACTGCCAGCCCACACCATCATTCTTTTACCATGAAGGATCTCAGGTACTAGTTTATTTATTTGAGTTTGGAAAAATTCAACTTGTTGCATCTGCAGTTCAAGCCAGTACAATCCCATCACCCTAAGGTTGTTCTCCAACGATGGGTTTGTCTTGGAGGATAGTGATCCTAAACATAACCATAGCAAGAAGAAAACAAAGTTGTTGTTGTTGGAATAGAGAAGTCAAACAAAGGACATATATTGAACTAAGAATCAGGGACAAGATAAGAAAATGCATATTCACAGATGCTATAGTGACTGATTTTTCCAAGATTTGGTGAACGTGGAACATTTCTAATCAATTGAATAATAAACAGTGAATAATAGACCCAGAAAATTAGTGTTAAGAGTTTTTTTTTCCAGCTGTATTTAATCTAATCAAATATCATTCTTCAAATAAGCAAAGATGCTAAAGAGAAAATTCAAAAGATTTGAAATGAAACTAGAAGCAAATGTTTTTACAATATTAACCAAATACAAATAAAAAAAGGAAACAAACATTTAAGATTAAAACTCTTTTTAAATTTAATTTTCATCTGTGCTTTTGAAGTGAATATTGGTCTTAATATAAAGCACATATTAAATGATCCACTAAAGTGATAAAAATAAAGAGGTATTTGGAAATGCATAGGGGTTGGAGCAATGGGGGTTTAAGTTCCCCGAGGTAAATATCTTTCAAAAAACTAAACAAAGATCTAAAGAAAGTTTCTCACTTTCCATCATTGTTTTCTGACCCTCCCCATTCCACCATAACAAACGGTTCTCTAGGCTGCCGGATGAGCAGACAGCGCTGCAGCGTGGCCACAATATTCTGCCCAGGAAGAAGAAAAAAGGAAAAGGTAAATAAGGAGCCCAGTCCATCCAGGGGGATACTATAAAAGCCTGCTCTCGGTTTATTTGGGAAAATGGGGTCTAGCAGATTTCAGGACCCTAAAGTTGACTGGCCAAAACCCTTCGCTGCATTAATGCAGACAGTATTCAACCTGATATACCAGGCAACTGATACCCAGACTCACTGACGCCGAGAAGGTGCGAAGATCTCCAACCCAGCCGATTAGGCGAAGTTACAAGCAGCAGCGTGAGTCCTATCCGTATGCAAATAATGAAGTGTGGCCATCATAGAGCTCGCATACTATTTGAAGGCATAATTATAAACTTTCAAATATATATTAGAAGATAACTGAAGGCACAGGACGCTGATGTGATACGTTGGAGAAGCCGATATTTCCCGACATGGGCTGATTATTGATAAACCTTGGGATCAAACAGACCTTTTGTGTGAGAATTGATTTTCAGTAAATTAATTAGCTGTTTTCTCTGTTTCAGACAACAGAAACCACTCGTGAAGGGAACTGAAATCGATGTAAAGGCGCCGCAACAAGTGTGAGAACCAGGTAATAGGAGCAATTAAAGAACATCTTCACGATGCGCAGGATCCTGGCTGCAAGAGGAACAAGGCCGACAGATGGAAGCTCCCTGTATGTATTTCCCAAACATTAAAAAATCTCACAGTCTTTGTTTTGTTGTATCTTCCGGACAGCTTTACTGATCACGTTTCACGGTTTTCTCCCGGCCCCGTTTCAGCACCCCTGTGCTGAACGGATAGCTCCCGACAACCTCCACTAAATCAGCTCCACCTCCTCAAATCCACACCACCAGCACACCACACCCACCCGGCCGACATACTGACCGAGACGGACCTGACAGATTCTGCATCCGCACGCTGCTCGGGGAATACTTCCACCGGCCTTCCGTAACCCAGCCCTCCCTCCTCTGATTGTAAAGCTGTAAATTTGCATCCTCAAAGCAACTTTAAAGCCGATATATCAATGAGATCCATTGAGCTTCTATTGTGGGACCACTGAAAACCTCGCACTTGCATGAAAGACACTGAGTGACGGCGCCCTGAAGTCTGCCAGAGGTTTATATCGCCTCACTTTAAAGTCATTAGGTGGCCTTAGCTAAATATGTGACTGATGGAGCCGCTCTGCGACGTTTCTTCGCCTGTTTTTACGGGTCAGTTTTCTCAGTTTCAAAAAAGCAAAAATCCGCTGCTGATTAGACACATAATTAGACTCCAGTTTTGATCACACATGTTCTCTAGTGACAATTGTGTCAAGTAAAATGCACTGTATGCCCCTATGCATTACTATGACAGATTGTGCAACTGATTTGCAGCCTACTCTATCAGGAACTTTTTGTTTAGAATTGCCTTATCAGTTCTGAAATTTGTTGCCCAAGTCCCAAGCCCTTTGGACCCCTAACACACTTTTTCTACCTCTCTTTCCCTCCACGCAGCATCTCATTGATATGGTTTAATACAGTTCTCTGTAAACAAATTTATAAAGAAATTATTATGGCAAACCCTTATAGACGTTTAACAAGACCTTTAACATTAGACATGAAAGTGACTGTGGTTTATTTCTGTTCAGATAAATGTGATTTAGCTGCCTGCTTGTAATGACGATGTCCTTTCTTTACATTAGCAATGGACCACACGATAAAAAAAGACGAGGTAAAGCATCTTAGACTATTTAATTCACCTGGAAATGAATACAGTTGAAAAAAAATGTTCTTTACTTCTACATTAGACTCCCCCTCACTCTCTCTCTCTCTTCATATATTCTCAGATATTGAAGTCAATTCGAATACAGTACCAGCTATTAACTGATTTCATGGTGAAAATATTCTCTATAGACCTTGCACTCTGTTAGAATGTGTGGCTTATTTGATTTCTTTCTTCTGTAGTCAAGCCCAAGTCAGACTTTAAAGGCAACTTTGGAATAGATTTTAAGGTTCTCCTGCTTACTTTAATTCTTTTAGTTCACCTTTCACCTCCTCATGACCCATTTGGACCTTTTCCTAAACGCCTAATGTGTGAACAGTCATGGTGCAGAGTTTTTGGTATCACAATTCTCACATGATTAACCAGTCTTCCTGAATACTTTCTGGCAGCAGAGTGTGGCTGTTATTTATTTATTTTTTTTAATCACTTAAAGATGCATTTAATTGATCTGGCATGTTTTAGCAATTATATTATTTATTTCTATTTTTTGTTATTCTGTTTTAGTTTTAGTTATTACCAGTAATACATTTCTTTGTGTGTTTTAAGATGTAGTTTACACAATTAACCAAAGTTACACAACTGTATTTTCTTTAAGCTGTTAGATTTATTATTGAGAAATTATAATTATTTTAAACATTAGCGTTTAACTTTGTGAAACACTGAGTCCACTTGTTTGTTTTAAACCTGGTTTTTAAATACATTTGGACCAACTAAATTAACTACATTAATTTGTTATTATCTACTATTAATCTATTGTTTTCATTCAGGTGAACGTTCATTTTAATGTCAACGCACCTTTTTTTCTGTAAAGTATGACTTTTCAGCAAATCTCTACTAAAAGCTTAGTTTTTTTATTTAGAAATAACAAAAGATGAGGACTCTGTGAAACCTGTGTAAAACTGCTGGTTTAAAGGTTGAAAGTAGCAATACTGAGGCAATTTTCTGGGCACCATTGCCCTTCAGAGTTACCCAAAATATTGCCTAGTGCATCACCACCCCAGGTCAATAATATCGAAAAACAATAGAACATGAAATACCAAACATATTAGTGACAGAATTAGAAAAAAATGCCTCTTTATTTGAAATTATAGTGGAACATTGTCAGAAAAACGGAAAACAGAATGAACATTCAAAATGATTAATTCACCTCATCTATTAGATAGCAAAAGCCAAGAGGACTAGAATAAAATCAGGTTTCATGGTCAACAAATTGTATGCAGAGGAAGTTTAGCTCAGCTTGGTGGAACACCTCTGCAGCCCCATTTTCCCATGCCTTATGCCTCTTTAAAGGTACATCTCAAAGAAGTATATGCATAGGAAAAAGGAACAGCGAGTACAACAACGTCTGCTTCCATGATGCAAAACGCTGAAACCTGCAGAGCAGACATAAAAACAAAATGTGCAAGTTAAACAGAGCAAAGGCTTAACAATAGGTTTTCTGTTTGACATATTTGACTATGAGCACTCACACACACAAGCACATAGGGAAAAAATGAAAAAGTAAGGAAAAAGTTTTTTAAAAAGCTTTACCAAATTTTAGCCTGTCATTTCAATTACAATGATTAGCAAAAGGTGTCTGAGAGAACTTACCCCTTGGACTTCCAGATGAGTCTCTTCTGTCTCTTCACCTTCTGTTACCAATTTATCCCTCCACAAAGACCTTGAAGATGTTTAGCAGAGACAGAATAGCTGTTGTCTCTGCTCACTCAGCAGTCCTCTCTCTTCTGTTTCCAGTCATGGGAGCACACCTGGAGAGCAACAAACACTTGCCTTGTTACAGTTTTACCTTCAGCTCAGATTCCCCAGAAATTTTCACATTATTCTTTTATATTGAAGCAGTTACAGTTATTATCTCCTATCTGACACACACTGCAGACGTCAGTCGCAACCAAGAAGAGAAACATTCAGGACAACTTGTTCCTGCGGTGGAAAAGTTTCTTATCTCTCCTGTTTTTTTCTCTCTCTCCCTTTCATTCATCCACTCACACATGCCTTATAGCTTCCAAGGTCTCAACACAAGGACTCTTTAGAGCATGCAGAAGTGAGACACTGACACAGGCACGCACAGTCTATCATGCTGCGTGGGGTGCAGCAGGAGTGTTTTGGAAAGTCAAGGCCAGTGCAGCCGTCTAAAGATGAAACTCTGCTCTTTTTCTCCACAATTGCGCTCAAAGCAGGGCATCATATATGATAATCAATCTTCAGCTCAGGTCATGTCTTATAACAATCTATAGAGCTGATTCAAATACAAATGTTTGCACTGACTTAAATATCTTTTGTAGAGTAACCATCTGAATGTGATTCCCATGTACTTCAATGATATGATGCTGCGTCAAAAGAGGAGAGTGGTTTAACACTTTAGAATCCAAGTTAAGAAATGGTAAACTAAAAATGATTTGCAGAAAGAGAAGTGCAAATATTTGCTGAAACTATAGTTTAAGTTTAAGTTGCACTGGTGCACAACCCTTAAAAGAAATGTGCGCATAAAACAGTTTTGTCGAAAAGGTTTCAAATAACAGTACAGAGGAACTAACAAACGGTGTTTGCAGATTTCTTTTTACAGTTGTTTGAATAACAGTTTGAATAACAGCCACAAAGTTACAAGAAATGTGACACAGAAGAAAATCGTTACGTTTTGTTTTACCATTTAAGATTAAAAAAGGACACAATGCACCCTGTTTGTCTGTCTCTGTCTGCTTTACACATCTAGAAATGACAGTTTTAGCCATTTCTTTTTTTTGCTAAATATTCTTAGATCAGTCAGATTTGATGGACAGCAACTGTGAACAACCATCTTAGAACCTCAGGTCATCAAACAGATTTAGATCTGGTTGTTTACTGCGCTATTTTGTTCATTCAATTGTAGCTGTATTTTCAGTTGTTTTTCTGCTTTAAAGCGAATGCGTACCCAGTCCATCTGAACTCTAACACCTTTTTTAATCAGTTTTTTTTAAATCTTTTTTTCCATAACATCCTGATTTGTATTTCAGAATCACATTCCCCATGTTTAGAATATCAAACATTCATACACGTTCCACAGGCCACCCCATGGAGTCACTGGTCTTAAACTTGGTGACAAAGCTAAACATGTTCCATAGTTTTTTTTTATATATATAAAAAAAGATTATTTAAAAAAAAAGCTTTTGAACAGAATCAGATGAGTAGTGGAATATTTGTTATGTTTTTGTGTGTAGTATGCATCCTCTACTCATGGAAAGATATGTGTTTCGAACACAAGGTGAGACATAACACCTAAAAAGTAACAAGTGTTGTCTCTGCTAATGCAGCAGTGCTCTCTGCAACAACCAACAACACACTCATTTGCAGCTTGTCTCTGGGGTGTGTGTGTATGTATGTTGCAATTCATTCTGT
>JAUZNJ010108644.1:0-20337 GCA_034780135.1 Jordanella pulchra | reverse complement strand
TCTCATAACCCCTTTCCTGTCAGCCTACTGTCAGAAAAACGAGCCACTAGTGCCGTAAAAAGCTCAAAAAAAAAAAATAAAAAATAGAAGACTATAACTTAAACAAATAAATCTAAACTGAAACCAAGCCATTTAAAAAAATAATGAACTAAACAAGCTAAAAAAAAATGAAAAATAGAATAAGATCAGAAGTCAAAACTAAATAAAAACTAATTTAATTTATTAACTATTTAAACCTTACTGCAGACTCCAGTATATTGGGTTAAGCAGCACTAAGCTAAGTCAAGCTCCCCCTACAGGTCTTTTTGAAAACAACACAGCTGTAAACACTGACAGCCCTCTGTGAGCTACGCTCCCCTCAGCTACAGCTCTGTTTATCTAAGCAGCTGGAAACGTATTTTAAGATTTAAAGGTAGTATAGTAGAGCATTTAATGTAATGGGAAATTGATGAGACATCAAATTAATCATTTGGAAGAAAATATCCTGGAGAGGAAGGTTTTGCCACCAGTCCTTCATCTAAAGTCCAAGCATGGTAGGGTTCCACCAGGAAGTCCACCTCATAACGACTAAGAAAACAGAAAGAAGTTGTTCGGTGTGGTGTAGTCAAAGTCCAGAGTTAAATGTGATTGAGATGCTGGGGTTGTTCGTGCAAAAAAATCTCCATTAAGACTAAATTAAAACAATTTGAATAAACCTGTCAGTTATTTTGTAACCCTTGGTGACAGATGTTGCTGCTAAAGGAAGAACAAGCAGTTATTAGAATTAAAAACAAAAATATTCATACTCCAGGCTGACTGAAGTCATTCTTACATTTTGTAAAAATGTTTTTGTTTACATTCAATCAGATATAATTCTCCTGATTGAATAACTTAATTTGAAATGTAAAAAGTAAGAATTATTTAGGGGTTCAACATTAGCTAAGGTTAAAGTGTAATATACTGTTTTTGTTTCTTTAATGAATTATTTTAAAACTACTTTCTGTATTTAACCAGGTTATCTCCATTGACCTGAAACATTCGAGTGTGACAGAAAAGCAAAACCACAACAAATCTGAATGGAGGCCAGTTTTCATACTCTGCGTCTCCTGAAACGAGTTGTCTAAATAAATCTAGAAGTTTTTATAAAGAACTTCTTATTCTCATGAATGGTGTATAAAAAAAGTAAAGATGTTTCAATGTGTTCACTTTAACTCCATTTACAAAGTCTTTGCACGGGTTGATTCGTGTGTAGGACGTCTACAGGTTAAAGCACTGCATTCTGGGAATTACCGGTTTGAGTTCGGACACGTCCCAGTCGAGATATTCGGCAGCATGCATCATTTGAGCTATAATTCGATCTACTTCCTGTTGAGTAAAAGAGAAGTCAGTTACACCTGAAATGATTCAATTATGATGTACAAACATGCAGCCAACAATTTATTAAGCAACTTACAGAGCTGTCAAGGACTCCATTGCCATCTCTGTCATAAAGCCTGAAAGCAACTGAAGAGAGAGAGGAAATGAAAGTGGAACTACCAGCCCGTCGCTTCTGACCAGAGAGGAAACTAATGACTTACACTCTAGTTTGTCCCTGGGTTGGCCATCCTCCAGCAGGGAGAAGTAACATGAAACATCCTTGAGGTAGACTTCCTCTACAGGAGAGATGGGAGGAAAGAGAGCGGGCTGTAAATGCTCCGGTTACCATATCTACACAAACAGTCCTGAACAGACATCCAAGGGAGAAATGACTCTGCACCAAACAGGCCGTAATGTAAACTGATAAGCGCCTGCTGCAAAGCGCAAGCAATGAGTTGCTTGAATGAATGCATGGCGTCAGAATAATCTCACTTGTGCCGTCTTCCTTGGTGGATTCAGAGTTTTGGAAGGAGCGGAAAAGTCGCTGGCAGAGATCTGCAGGGAAGTCGACTTCTAGGTAGGTCTTTAGGAACTGACGAAAACCTTCCTCATCGATACACTAGGGCAAAATGAGTGAGTTGGGTTTAGTTGGTCACAAGCATGGCAAATAAAAATGGTTAACTCTCTTTTGTGTGTTTAGGCTGTCAACTTCCTTTTTTCAAATGCAGGTCCTCTTAAAATAAGGGAAGAAGATCGTCACATATTGCTACAGCTTCTTGCTACCATATCACAATAATAACCCTGAAACATGTTTGATGGGTCTTTGTGGTCTATGTGAAAAAGCTTTATGAACCCTCAGATACTAGCCGTATGCCTCGCCTGCTTGTGCTTTTCCACATTAACTTGCACTTCAACAACAAACTTCAATGTGTTTTATTGGGATCCTTTGCGCTAAAACAGTAAACAAACGTGCAAATCGCTGGGTAGAAACCAAAAGTTCAGGTTTGCACATCCATTCAGTCAGCATGGGTCAAAGTGAATGTCTCCATCACTTTTGCACAGCTAGACTGTGGATTTTGCCCATTTTTTTATGAAACAGCTCAAGCTCAGTCAGTGTTTGCAGAGATAATCCTTGAAGATCAATCTTCAAGTCTTACCACAAAATCTAATCCGAATTTAGCTCGGGACTTTAACTGGGCCAATCAAACATTTAAAACCTTCTCTGCCTGAAGGTTTACGGCCGTTTTAAAGCTGGAACCGGAAATTCTTCTCTAACGGAGTCTTTTGCAGCTTCTGACAAATTTCCCCCCATATCAACCTGTAGTTATCTGAATAAAATCATCCCCACAGCATGATGCTGCCATCACCATATTTCACCCTGGGGATGTTGTGTTCATGGCTGCAGATTGTTCGTTTTTCTGAACAAACAGGGTTGGCCTGTAAACTGAAAAGTTCAGCTTTGGTCTCATGTGTTTCCCCTGAATAATTTTCCTCTAACCCATCTTCTATAACCTGAACTCCAAAGCTACCATGGGTCTCCTGGCTGCTCCTCTGATAACTGCTCTACTTGTTTGAAATAATGCACAGGTAAACCTGTTAAAGATGTCTATAAAAAAAACCTTGAAGCTTGTTGCTGGTGAAATACAGTAAAAGACCTGCAAAAAGTAAAGAGAAGAGATTATCTCTTGTAAAAACTGAAAGGGCCGGCAGTGTCTTTATGTTTAGGGTGACTTAAAAAGACCTGAAGTAATTCCTGATTTTATATCCTGGCCCGTCTTTGACCTGACAGATGGACTGGAATCACATGATATTATGCTGCAGAGCAAACAAGCCGTACTCCCTTGATGATGTGGAACCACAAATCTATTTCATGTTGATGTTTTTCCCCTTTTCTCAGCTGATACGCTGCAGGGATGCCCCGGTGGCACTTCACGCTCCATCGAGGCAGTTACATCACAAAAAACAAAGAAAAAAAATGTAGAAGCAAAACAAGAAAAAAAGAAAAGAACCTTCCAACCACACCTAATAGATGATATTATTATTCTGCTACCTTAACATGGAAAGAAATGCATTAGACCACCCATGTTTTCTATTTTTAGTTCATTATCTTCTTCAGGTAATAAACACTTAGAATAAAAAACTAATGAAAACAAAGTTGGTCTGACTTTTTTTTTTTTTTTTACGAAAGAATTTACTAATTACTGTTTTTGCAAAAGCTTCACTTTCGTGTAATTTTGGTTTTAAATTGAATGTACCTCATCAGTAATTACTAGTTTTTCTTACATGCAGATTAGTTAACAGGACTGTCTATTATTGGAGCGTCTTTTATCGTTTAAGTTTGTGCTTGCACAGCATGAGGAAAACCAGCCTCAGTCTTGCTGCGTGGGCAAATCTAAGGAGGCAATTTGCACTTGCAGCCTCGTTCAAATGCAACAGCTTAACGACATGATCGATAGGTTGGAATTCTAATTAAGCAGAACAGGATTATTAATAACAGACGAGACGCGTGAATCATAGCGCCGTTTCACACTAAACAGCTGCGCTCGCTCTGATCATTTTGTTCCCCATGCAGCTAACATCTCGGAGTGCTCCACCGATTGAAGCGGGACACCCTGTCCCCCTCACCTCTCCATGCCTGTGCTGGGCCAGCCTGCCATCTTTATCAAATTCCCTCAGCACGTCTTTCACCTTCAAGCTGCAGTCTGAAAGCAGAAACACAGAGGTCACAAGGGCAGAGCATGTACACATGTGCACTTCTGTAATTACTCATGAGAGTTTGATTCCTTCGTGACCATTTATTGAAATTACACTTTAAAATATATTTAAGTAGAGTATAAGGGTATATTTTAATGACTGAGTTACCCAAAAAAAAAAAGTGGTTGACTACTGGTGCCTCTAGATATGAGAAACCATGAGCGAGGGTAAATGAGCGCGTGTGGGTGGAAGTGTGTGCGGGGAGGGATGTTAAGCGCTGCAGAAGCCGCCTGCTTGCCTGTCTGTCTGTACTCACATTCGATATACTGCTGAAGCTGGATGAAGTCGACAGGGTTCAGTTCCTTCACCTCTGGGTTTGTGGGGGTGGACATGGTGCCTGCTTCTGCACTAACTGCCTGCCTGTGTACACACAAGCGAGAGAAAGAGTGAGATATAGACAGAGAGAAAAGAGAAGGTGGGTGAACAGCAGGCTGCCTCTTTTGTAAAACATAAAAGCATGGCTGCAAGCGAGAGATAGCATCTTCCTCATCTCACAAACGTAGAAAATCCAGAACTGTACCTCAACAAAAAACTTTGAAAGAATAAACAGAAGTTTGTGCAAAGCAATATCTGTTATGATAAATCAGTTTTGCAATATGACTTTTACATCATTTTCTACATATACGGTACCTTGTACAATTATTCATTTAAAAGTATTTTAAAAATTCATTCATGACCAAAACAAAATGCTGTTTTGTTATAAACCAACACAAACCACTGTGTTAGAATCAAATGGAAAAGAATACATGGTTTTCAAAGGTTCTTTACATATAGAAATCTGGGAAGTATTGAAATACTTGGGATGTTTTCATATTCTGCCTTCTTTGCTTTGAAACCCCTAAATAAAATCGAAAGCACCAAATGCTGTTTAGAAGTCCTCCTATAACTTAATGCAGAAAAGGAGCTAATAAGCAAGTGTGCATCCTTGAGGAGCTTTGGAAATCAGGGCATAATTAAACAATATGCATTTTTTCCAATCAAAATATGTAGAAATCATTACTTATAGATGAAGATGAAAACAGGCTTTGAGGCCAGAATAAAACATGGACAGGGAAGGACCCGTGCAAATTAGCTTGACATTTTATAGTTGATCTGATTTTAATATTTCTAAAGTTGTTAGTTTTTATTAATCAAAGCTACTTTTGTTTCCTGTTCTTCTTGCACTACAACTGATTTTTGCACATTTCTGTTGCAACTGAAAACCAAAAAGTATAAACTACATGATACATTGTCTGTAAATAAACAGCATTTATTAGCACTAGATGATCCATACAAACAGTACCGCCAGCGCTGCTGTGAGTTTATAGCAGGTGAAGAAAATATCTGAACATTGGACTATTGACTGGAGCTACAGATAATGTTAGGAGAAATAGAGGGGCCTAAAATCAAATTTTGCTTGGGGCCCCATCAAGGCTTGGATGGAGATCTACGGCTCAGGTGCAAGACTCTGCTGACGGGACGTGTAGCCTCAAATCTGGTGTTTATGAAACTAGAGCAAGATAAAAGGCATTTGCAGTCTGTCCAAAGCGATCAAAGGGACACAGCAAATCTGTAAAAAACAGCTCTCAGGTCAGATGACAACAAAATATACTGCTTTGGCTTATGTGTAAATTACTGTGATCGCATCATTCCCATGTCAAAGTACGGCAGCGGAAGCATCATTCTCTAGGGATGCTATTCTTCAGCAGCAACAGGCAACCAGATCAGAGTTGCTGGAAAAATGTGTGGAGATAAATTCAGACGATCCTGAAGGGAGTCCTATTAGAGGCTGAAGAAGGCTTTAGAAAGGAATAAAGAGTCTCCTTCACCAGTAGGACAACAGCCCCGAGCATACAGCCAGGTCTACCAGTAAGTGGTTGAGATCATAGTATGTTCATGTACTAAAATGGTCCAGTCAAAGTTCACACCTACAAAGAATACTGAAAGCGTAAAATTTATGTCCACAGATGTTTTTCATCAAACCGAGGTTTGAGAGATTTTGCAAAGAGGAATTATCAAATATTCAAAGCTGGTAGAGACACACACAACAACTACATTAAAAAAAAGAACACCATTCCACCCTAAACATGAAGTTCCATAACAACAAAAATTAGTGAAAGGGGTGTGAATAGTTTTGAAAGCTATGATGCGTATTTTGTGTTGCATTTCCAAAGAATCTAATTCTTCAAAACTTGCCTATAAAATGTCTTTGTTTTATATTCACACCATCAAAACACGTAGTTAGTCACTTAAAAGTAGGTCAGGCAGAAACGTTTTCAGCCAAACAGCCCCCATGATACTTGGACTCTAGGGATGCTCTGCACCCAAAATCTGTTTCATCCACTCCCTGGCCTAGATCAGCTTCCAAAAAATATCAAACAGCAGCTGGTTAAGAAAGTCAACCAGTGGTCTGCAACAATCAGAAAGTGAATGATTACACATTAGTTGCATGCTAAAAAATAAAAAAGAAACACTGGGTTGTGGAGGGGGGCTCCCCTTGCATTTGAAAAGGAAGAAACCTAAATGTCACACAAAGCTGATGGTGAACAACGCATCTGAATATGTCACGTCGAAAGGAACTCAGGACTGCAGCATGAAGCTCTCAAAGACAGTGGGCCTGGGCGAACACTCGGATGATTTGTTATGCTTTTACCAACATTAGGTGTGCATTTAAACCCTAATGGAAGGAAACTCCATAATGGCAGGAAAAAAAAAGGCAGGAAAACATACACTTCATTAATGATTAAGGAAAGAGGAAAGGAATTAATGGACAGGTAACAACATCCTGTTTCACATTGTTGTCCTAGAAGAAACAGAAAAACAGATCAGTAAGAAAAGTACAGAGCGATCATTACCGTAAATATGGAATGCATAATGGAGTTAAAATACAGGGAACGTGATCTTTCCATCAGGTCTGTAACAACAGGCGCTATAAGAGATAACATGTGCTTCTCTAATCAGCTGATGCATTCCGTAGCTCAGGAAATGAATGAGCTAATATTAGTTTAAAATGTGCAATTGGAGGAAATTGAATAATTGGAGATAAACAAAGGCAATATCAAGTTTATGTGAAATAAAATGTGATCATCAGTCAAGGTTGGGTTTTTTTCCCTTTTTATGTTTTTGCAGCCTTCTATACCTTACATCTTCTATCTAGTGAGTCCTTTCTGACTGCAAACAAAGACTTTACCCTAAAGCAACTTAAAAATGAGTTTCAGAAAAGAAGAGTGAGCATTTTCTGCTCGATGTAAAGATTTAAAAAGTACCAATTCTACTTTTTTAGAAAATTGTAACAGCAGAAATAACAATAAAAAGTGCATTTCAACTTATCAGGTAAAGCTAAAGAAAAGAAATCTGCCTGTTTTTTTATTTAAAAAACTGTAAAAAAAAAAACAAAAAACAAAACTCTAAAGCCAGTCTTGAAAAATTTCAACTAATGTTCGGCTTATGAAACCATCTGTTTACCAAAAGGCTACGGTCCTGGATCACTTCCAGTTAGTTTACACAAAACATTACACTGTTAAGAAAAGGGACAACGAAAACTCTTCACACTGACAAAGAAATGAAAGACAACCTTTTGTATTAATGCATCCGTGTGCTGTATCAAAACAGTCCAGTGGTACAAAATGAAAGCAAAGAGGACGATGTTTTTCAGTGCAGGCTGATGAAAAGAGGCTCACTCTAAAGCTCTCCTTCACACTTTTGTCCCTAGGTTTTATCACACATTCAACTGCAGCTGGTGCACGAATCAGTGACGGGTGTCTGCACTGAGCAGACAATCAGACTGCTCAAAGGACAAAGAATGAGTAGAGAAACTGATGGAATAATGTGGAATACCATGAACTCCCTACATGTGATTTGGATCCATTAACTCTTTTCAGACTCTGAAAGGTTCACACTGTCCTCACTTAATTCCCTGAAAAGGTCATCGGCGTTGCCTAGCAGTTCTGTTTGTGCGGCCCGATGAAAAGGGAAACCTGAAGGAATCAGGAAAACGAAATAGCTTCTGATCACAGACTCAGACTGCTCAACACGAGCTCCTGACTCCATCCTCAAAAAGTGAGTCATAAACCGACTAAAAATAGGCTGTCGGGTTTACTGTGAAGCTCTTATTTTAGAAACGTCTGAATGATCTTCCTTTTGTTTTTGCCAGAAATGACGCCGTATCTACAGCTGTAACCAGATTTTTAAACACACTGTAGTTTTTATCTGTCAATATTTACCTATAAAATCAAACCAAACTTTTCATGTTTAAATCCTTTATATTGGCTAAACTCTGGAGTAATATTTCCAGGTTTAAAAAGATTTCCTTATTATTTGGTAGAGCTCATCTTTAAACTGTGTTATATTGGTCAAATAATTTGGGTTTTCTTGCAGAACCCTAAAAGTTTTCTGGGATTTTGGTCCATTTCTCATCATAGAGCTGATGTGAATCCAGTTTGTAGGCCACCTTGCTCACGCAGGTAGACCCAACTTTCCTGCTGATATTATGAGGTTGCTCTCATATTTCCCCAAATTTTCTGTTCTTGTGATGGAGACGTGCAACAGTCCGTTCTGCAGCAACCCCACTAATTCGTATTGACCTCTTGATGTCGCCTATGGGAGTTTGTGCAGTGGTGCAGTTTGAAGCACTGTTATTTTTATTTAAATAAAATAAATCTACGCAAGCTTCCAGAAGTAACGTTCTCCCCGTGCATTCTTGGGTTCTCCCAAGGGTATTTTATGCCCACAATCTGAAATCATGACTATTAGCTTAACTGGTGTCTTTAAATACACTGCTGAAGATAAGAACCACATGGATAAGTTGTAGAGAAAAGATGGATGTTGCTTCTAGACTGATGGTTTTTTCCTTTTTAAGCGATAAGTCATCCAATGTCATGTTTCATTCAGCATTTTTTACCAAACTTCTTGATTTTATTCTCTAGATTTTGCAATAAAACAAACAAATTCTTTGAGTTTCTACTCTACGTTGTTTTAAACAGATAAGTTCACTTCCAGGCATTTGAAGTTGTTCTTCTAAGATGAGCTAAGCTAATGAACGTCAACACTTCCCTGCATAATTCCTTTCCTGTTTTTCTTTTCATTTTCCATGATGTCACAGAGGGAGCTGCTGTGTTTGAGGTGTTGCCTTAAATACCCCAAACACTCATTCAACTCCATTAAAGGCCAAACATCCTGGTCTTAATTCTTCTAAATTGTTTAAAAGCATAGTTATCTAACTTTATTCTAACTGAAATCAAAGTTAGTCAAGTTCAAATCAAGGAAAAAAAGTGCATTTTTATTGTTAAGACAATTTGCCTTTGGAATATAATAATTTACATTTAAAAAGTCCCTCCATTATCTTATTTCAAGTACATAACATCTTATTGTCGTTTAAAGTCAGGAATCCTAATTTCATCAGGATATTATGTTATTTCCTGCTCAAATTAAGGGAACTTAAACTTATTGTGAGACATTTACTCATTTTTAGATCAGCCTTTGCAGCGATTTTAGAGAAACCTATTTTTCAAAACTGTGAACTAATTTTGATAACCACAACTGCTCCAAAAAAGGGGAAAAAGTTGGTCTAAATTCAAAGTAGCAACTAAATACAAATAAGAAAAAAACGTTTTTTATATGGAGTCTGTAAATGTCTGGCATCAACTGAATGTCTCCTTACCAACCGGGCATCATCATCATTTTCGTCTACTTCAACACAATCTTGATCCTATCTGAGTAATCTGATTCCGCACTTCCTGATTAGATAATGATTTGCATGCTCGATGATGGGGGGAATCAGGACCAGTCAGAACATGGAGCACAGGAAGAAGCGTTTCATGTACTTAGAGGAGTAATGAATTGCCTCATATATTCAGAGCAGGTTGTCAGTCCTCACAAACACGGGGGAAACCTTTGAAAAACAACAGCATGGACTAAATGGGTACACGGAGGTGAGCTAATTATTTGGGGAGGTTCGAGGAGGCCTAAAAAGACTGAATACGGACTGTTTGACTGGTTCTGCTAAGCTCACATTGATGGGCTGAACATTTAATGGCTGATGCTTTATGAGGAAATTGTTTGTGCTTCTTTATAGAAACATTTATGTGGAAAAGTTTGAGTTTGCGTTGACGTCAAAGATGTAGATACTGGCTGAGAGAGAACTCATTCACATTCATGGAGTTTGTTTTTCTCTGCGGACAGACGACCTGAGATGTGATTTTGTTTAAACAAATTGCTGTTCCATGTCAGAATACAAGAACTGGACATGTCTAAATATCACAGTGGTACGCAACAGCTCACAAAAGAAACTCATTCCTGCCAAAGAACGTCACATTTATGTAAATGTGAATTCTCTGGAAAACCCTGAGGCACAATCTGTTTGTAAGCTTACGGAACGTAATAATTCATCTTCATGTCTGGTTACTTAATTATCAGTCATAAAAAAATAAAAAAACAAAACACACACACACGAAAAAAACTGTTCCCTTTACTTGGGGATAACCTTTTTTCCAATGGGGGGGTGAATGTTTGCACAAGCTCTCACAACGCCCACGCCTCGTGTCAAGGAAATCTGCTGCTTTGCAACTCTTGCAGGGTGTAAGTCACCGACTTTGTCATCCTGTGGTTGGAAAAGACTGTTTCGGGTTTTCTGAAAAAAAAAAAGAATGAAAACGAAAAAAATATGCAGTCTACAAATAGTGCTGGGCTTCTGTTTTGTCTTGAAACTACAACACTTCTCTTCAGTGAAGTGTGAGCAGATTGCATCAGATTAATAGAGGGGAAGGACCGACATGCACGGTTGCTATGGAAAGTGTTTCCCTCCATCAGCTGCTCTCTGTCAAAGCACTGTTATGGGTGACTAACAGGTAGGAGGATCCACAGGCTGGAGGGGAGGTATCCAGCTCAGAGAGGGGAGGGGGTGGAGGCAGTGGTTAGCTTTGAGTCTTCCCCCTCCAACCACGCAACCTCCCCATGCCAAAGCCTTCAAAAATAGAGGCAAAGCTCTAAACGGCATTCAACATGCAGACGCTACTGTGAGTCATTCCACCAACATGGGAGAATACTCTTTTACTTCAAATGGTGTGTTAGCTCAGGGGGTGGGGGGGACAAAAAAACCCTCCACACTTCTACACGTACCTACCACCATTTTTATTATCTACAGAGCACTTATAAAACAACCGCAGGTACAACAAAGCGCTGCACGTATAAAAACAACAACATTGCAACAAAGGACAACAATAAAAACAGCAATAAACTCGGTAAAACAATAACGATTCCACAGCTTTCTGGGAGCCACTTTTTGAAGCTCTGAGGAGCAGCTAGTTGTGCTGTGACGATTCAATTTGCATAACTGATGACCTTAAACGCTTATAAGAAATACAGTTTATTTCTAAAAAAATAAGAATCAGTTACTAACATGTAAAAATAGATGGATTCCTCCACAGGATTGTATTAAAAATAATGCATGATCTGTTTTTGTTATTACCTTGAAAACTATGTTTTTTCTACATAAGTTTCCACAAATAGAGCAGAAAAGCCATGAATCTTATATTTTTCCTTGTTTCGACACCTATAAGTACGAATAAATGGTAGCAAATTTCATGCAGCAGATATTTTTTAAACACTCATGTAAAATTTGCAGCTCTAAACCACTTTAATTCGATTGGGCTCGGGGGCAAAATGTCTCTTTGGATTCCGAAGGTTGCAGACCCGCACTAAACCACCACTCCAATTTCAAACAATTGTCTAGATTTTCAAATTTCACATTTTCACAAACACCTAAAACTTCCCGTCATATCGTTCCTACTGTTTAAAGTCCATTTAACAAGATGCCAGAAAAGCAATTGCATGCTGCTGCTCCCTAACCGTCAGCTGGCTGAAAGAAGTTTCCCCCCCATTTACAAGAAAGACTAATTTACTCATTTGTTAATATTTTCTCAAACAAACCTGATGATGACTTTAAGTCAAAAAACTATGGGGATAAGTTTGGTTAAGCAGCAGGTGCTAATAAAGCTTGCAGCACTTGTGTTTGCCTATAAAGAGCAGAACAGACAGTTTTGACCAAAACAGCATCTGCTTCACCATGATATCATGAAACCGAGAAACTAATATCAGCTTATAATTATAAATAAATCACTTTTGTAATCATTTAAATGCTTACTGTGTAGTCATAGCCAAGTATAATCTATTAAACAAGGCTTCCCCTTGTCTGTTACTGTATGTTATCTGAGGAATTCAATGTTATGCAAACTACAAGCTAAACCAAGGAGAAACACCAGATAAAGAAGAACATCACTGAAATAGATTGTAAAACAGAAAAAAAAACAACATTCACAGCAGTATGAATCACAGATTTCTTGGAAAATGTGGGCGAGGCTTTGCTCGCTCCCCAGCTTCAAAGTGAGGACTGCCCATCACTCTGAGTTCAGACTTGAATGTGACTTATATAATAGCTTTTTTAGTGTGGAGGCAGCCTTGTAGAACGGCAAGCTGCTCTCAGACATAGGAAAAAAAAAAATGCTAGAACCTGACCAGACATGAGGGGTAAAATGCTGTCAAACAACAACCACACAGCTTTTTCTTTTTTTCTAAAGGGGGTGGTCTTAACTGGTTTGCTCACAAATCAAACTAAAAATAAAACATTAAGCCTGTTTTTATTAATCAGAAAGAAAATCATGTGCTTTCCAATGAACCAGGAAACACCAAAAGTACTTTTACATTATTACAAACCTGCTACGTTCATAAAACAAATTCTTTACAAACAAGTTTTAGAAAGTCACTTTCCCATTTGACAACAAGTCGAATGATGACAACGTTTTCACTCATGGTACTTTGGGAACAGGGGCGGATTTAACAGGATGTGGACCCCATCCTAACCTAAAGTATGTGTTTATATATTTAGGACCTGCAAACATTTATAAAACAATTATCTATACAATATTATTTTCACTAAGATTAATGCTTCCATTCTGCACCACTCTTGACATTCTGTGGATTTAAATATTTTTGAAAAATAAATGGTGTTTTATTGACTTTACATTTTGCTTTTGTTAGATTTATCTTCTCTAAGGTTTGGTCAAAGGTGAGGCTTTAACCTCATAATAGTCAAACCATTGAGAATTGTTTACTTTTATAAAGGTGCAACAATAAAACATCTCACCAATTATGGGGATGTGAGGTGCAACTTAAGTACAATGTTTAAAAAAAACGCATTTACTTTTAAATAAATATATCAAAAACACGTGGGCCAGGGCTACAGTCCCTGCTGGCCTTTTTTTTTTTTATAAACAGACTATTCCAGATGCAAAATGATAAAATACTGGGAGCAATGGATAAATGTAAGATAGCAGCACTTTACCAACATGAAATAATCCATTGTGCTATTTCTTAACTTGTTTAGTTTCACCTCTGTAAATGTTTACAAAGGAAAAGAACACAAAACTACCAACATTTTAAGGCGTGTAGCCTCAAACATAGCATAGGGAAATAGAAAGGTGGAGCTGCCTCTGTCAAATGACAACATGCACTGAAATAAAGAAAAGTCATTTATTGTTTTCTTATGATAGAAAGAGATTAAACATTTAAATACCTAGCAATTCAAAAATTAGGGGAGCCACCGAAAAAAAGGGGGGGGGATACAAACCACATTAAATGTCTCATTTCCAGATAAATAAGTGAACTGAAAGTTACACTCACCGTTTACTGTTAGAAGACAACGAATAAAAAAGCTGCGAGTCGACAATGACCTCACAGAAGTTGCAATGCATACCACTATAAAGGACTTAGCCATCCCAGTTCTGACAAACACCCAAATACCCCCCCACCCCGCAGAGGGCTGTTTAATGTGTATTTTGGTTGAGGTTTCAGTTTTGCAGCTACTGCACCCCCCCTCCATGCCACACACATAATCACAGATGAGGGTCACTCAGATAAGATCCTATCGCATGGGAAAAATAACCTGTTTGCTTAGTGGCCTGCAGACTTATTAGGCTGTAAATCAAACTGACACTTTATAGAGCAACACCTGCAGTGGAGTCCCAGAGAAATCAGATGTGTCAGTGCACATGAGCAGAGAACACCAACTGTAATTTAAGAAGAAGCCTGTAAAAGGAACTGAAATAACGGCTGATTGAGTTTCTTTAATCAGGCATTTATATATAGTATATCTGTTTTTTTTTTCAGCTTGACATAATTTATTATTATTATGCAGAACTCGTTGGGTTTATATCCAGCTCCTGGCGCAAACCCCCTCCCTCTTTTTCTTAATGGCTAAAATAATCCCGCTGTGTGAGTGAAGCTGCTGTTTATCTGCAGCTAAAAAACGCGCAGCGAAAGTTCAATCGGCGAGAGTCCCGGACGTTGTTTGCTGTCGGTAGCGGCTCGTTTACCTTGCTGTCGATGCTCCGCTGTGTTTGAGCTCGCCGTGGTGCAGCCCTACAGCCCGAGGTACCAATCCTGGGATTTTTGTAATTATATATAGATTTTCTTGTCTATTTAAATGTCTCCTTTCAGACGAGCAGTTGAGCAGCCAGGCAACTTCAAACGGCAGGTCGGAGGGAGTGGAAGCGGTGAAGTAGTGCAGGGCAGAGAGTGAGTGAGAATATCCCTCCATAAGCACCGCCTCGGCTGCTCCCTGCCTGCACACCCCTCCTCATAAACCAACATACACTCACACAGAGGCGCTGTGAAACCGTCAAGTAATGCTCGTTAAAAATAATCATTTCCATTAGGATCACTTAAAGGAAGTCGATGCAGGACACTCTTAATGCTTTTAGTAAACAAATAACTGTGGAAAACGACTGCAATGAAGCATGGTAGAGGCTGTCAGGAAGCTGAAGCTTGGATATGTTTTTTTTTAAACGGGATAATGATCACCAGCATATCTTAAAGAACACCAAGCATAGGCGGTTCTAGACAAGGACCAACCTGGCCCCTGTACCAAGCACATAATACAGATTAAATGTATTATAAATTATCCATTATATGCACTGCAACTGAAATCACAACTACTAGGTGCCTTATACTAATTCTTTTTTTCAGTTTTATAATATTGATGCTTTAAAAATTAAAACCATGTAAAGGAAATTCCGCAGTTTTCTTTTAAACACAATAAAAAGTCAAAAATGTATTTTTTTGCTAAATCTATATATTCTACATACCTGTGCTTTGGATCTGTTTTTATTCCTTTGCTTTTGGAACTCTGCTCAAGATGGCTTTATAAAAGTGTAACACATCACTAAGCCTGTCATTCTGATCTTTACCTGTCCAGCAGATGGCGTCCCAGAAAGCCGCCTGTGTCACCTGTCTGCAAAGCCGGCCCTTCGCTGTAGCTCTAGATTGAATTTGGGTTTCAATATTTCTGTTTTAGGATTTTTTGGCTGTGTCTAAAATGGCAGCTTCATGTTGTCATGCAGCTGCCGTCAGCATAGCCCCCTCCCCCTGTTGTCCCAGCAGTATAAAAACAAATTGTTACCCTAGATTTTGTGCTTTTTCAGACCCCACTAGTGACCCCGAATAGCAACACATCTAGCGACTTTTTCATGTGTTGTTAGAGACTTTGGTGACAACAACTAGAGCAGGGACTTAGATGCAGCAGCTGCAGCCGATGCCTGTCTCCTCATTGAGCATGAGCCACGCGTGCTAGAAGCTTCCACTGATCCCCCTCTTAATTCACAATCAGAATGTAAACATAACGGTTAGCGAATTGCTCTCCTTTGAAACTGTTGCAGATAAATATAATAGCGAGTGGGCGTGGTTTCAGCGGCCCTAGCGGGCACCCCCTTAGCATCTCAGGTCAAAGAAAAATAACTGCTTTTGAGACCTAATTTCATACCCTTAGTTCTGTTTTTGAATATTCAAATCCTGATAGGTGAGTTGGAACAGAAGCTACTCGTGACATCGCCACATTAAAAGCTCGTCTGGAGCTTCATTTCGACTCCTGTTTATTAACAGTCTCTAGATAATAATAGATTATCGCAATTTTCAATTAGTGGGGGAATTATGGTTAACACAATAAGATAAACAAATTCAAATGAACGTTTTTCAAAATAAAAACAAGCCATCAGAGCCACAGTCACTTAACACACGGCTATGCGGAGAGAGGGCTCCTGCAGACGGGCTAACGTTAGCCCTGGGTGCTTCTAGCCTCCGAGCTCCGCTGGGTGCTGCAGTTCTCTCAACATTTGAACAGTTTCAAAGATTATGCTATAAATCAGTAAATGGGCCATATAATGAAGCTTAAAGTATAATATTCTCGCCTCAAATGATTTTAAAACATACTTTTGTGGAACAACAGCAAGAGAAAAGTGAACTTTTAACTCAACACTCTGGGCTCTGTGAGCGAACGGTAAATTTCATCTAGAACTGCCACTGCTATCGGTGCTTGGTTTTAGAAAAAATAAAATTTATAAAAGTGCTCTTTGTGGTCATCTGACTTCAAATGATCACACCACTCATTCAATGAGCACAAGGCTGTAACATTAAAGGGGCATTTTTGTCCAGAATTAGTAAACAAGTATTCTGTATTTAGCCTTTTTATCAAATACCTTTTTTCTCTTACTTGAGTAATTTCTTGCATGAAGACGTTTTACTTTCTATTGAGTTAAAAAATGTATTAAAGTAGTGCAACTCTTACTTAAGTATAATTCTGGATACTCTACCCACCTCTGTAATATTTATTTTGTTTGTTGACACCAATAGTAGCTTAATGTTGGATTATGCTTCATTTCCTTTACAGAAGCTGATTTGTTGGACTAAAGTTGAAATTAATACATTCCATTAGATGCGATCATGAAGGCATATTAATTAAACATTTCAGCTAATAACATTGCTGGTTGAACATAGAGAAAAAAACTATAAACATGGACCTGTAAAGCATGCCGAGGACAGCTCTATTAAGGCTTACAAAGTAGGAAAAGAGAAAGGGAATCTGCAGCTTTTTTAATTTCCTTGCCAGGAATGATTTTGAAACTTTCCTGTCTGTCAAGAGCCAATAAGATCAACAACCCCGAGGCCTTTTTAAACGAAAACAAGGCAAAGATTCTCCAGAAACGCTGCATTAAGCAGGAGTCTGACTTTAATCATGTTCAACTGGAAGCTCCCCGACGATTTCAGAAACTACTTGCAATAATTGATTTGAGCCATTTAAGTTGTTCTATGTTTTCATTTATTGCAAACAGTATATACACCTAATTTTGCAGAAAAGTTCTCATTTGCAATTGGCCTTGAAATGTTTGAGATGCAGAACATTCATCGGCACAGGAGAGCTTTATGCCGTGTTACTGTTGGTGGAGAATAACCGAGGCGTGGTATTTGGTAAAGCACACGATTTCTCATTCCAGTGATCACAATAGTGAGGGATTAGGTTTCACAATGAGGACGAAGCTGGCAGGAGAGGATAACAGACAGGGAATCGTGTGGGTGTCTGGGATAGACGGCAAAGAGGACGATCCGTTAGGTCAGACCTCTCCGTCTGAGATCAGTAGGTAAACTTAACCGTCACCACTTAACTTCCCACCTCCTCAACGCCCTCACAGTCTACTACTGACTCACATCTTTTGTTTTCATCTGATATCTTCTGAAGGAATGAAAGGCTCTCTGAGGACATGCTGTGGTAGAAATAGGTATTACATCAACATTTAAATACAAAAATCAGGTTTAAAAATGAGGTTTAAGGTTTTATTACGCATCTGTACAACACAGTACATTACAGACTAAATTAAAACATTAACAAGAAAGAAAGTCTGTCTGTAAGAGTGTTTATACCATCATCTGAAGTTTTGTTCCTCTTACAATAGTGACTAAAGGCAAAGCATTTTTACTTCCAAAAGTATTAAAAGACTCCACATACATTTATACAATCTCTTGTTTTTTTTGTGGTGTTTCACTTAAAGAAGTAATCGATTTTAAAAACCTCAATTTCTACATTTTAATCTGAAAATAAATCACCTTATGTATCAAGTGAATTATATTGATTTTCCAAATAATAGCACAGAGTGACGTTACAAATAAACTGCAAATTAAACACCTCAACTGGACCCAACATACAACAGAAGCAACAACGAAAAAAAGACAAAAACATTTCTTCTTCTTTTTTTTTACTTCCAGCAACAAACTTCAAATTCACCAAAAGCGGTTTTCCATATATCAAATGGTAACATCTTCAATCATGTTTGCAAAAAAGAAAAAAAAACAAAACAAGGCAACATAATAAATAAAACAAATGGCACAGAAGGTCTTAATCTAAACTGGAAAGCACGATGTCTTGTGAAATATTCACAGGAAATTAAACAATAAAGCAAGCGCACATAAATCTTCAGAGGCGACTTCCCTCCAGACAGTAACACAGGCTCAAACAGAACCAATAAACAAATCACAATAGGAAGTATTACAGTTAGAATTAGAATATAATATTTGTATTTACAGGCTTTTGTACAAGCGAGGGCATTAAATGGATGTTTAAGCTTTTTACTATATTAGTAGCAGAACAATCAGATCACATAATGCACTAAATATAAACCTTGTAAACATATCAACTTTCATCTTAGACATTAGATTATGTTTATATTTGCCAGGTTCATAGAGTATTTGTCCTTACTTTAAGGCATAAGTATGAAGCTTAGGATTGAGCCTAAGATTTCGTTTTAAATAAGCCAGATTTTTGTAGCTTTCACTTTAAAGAGGGTTAAAAAAAAAAGAACACCCCTCTACCGCTTGTCTGAGTGAAAGCAAAACATCCCACTGTCTCTGGATGTGTGCAGCAAGCTGCAGTGTTATAAGATCTCCTCCACGCCGTGCGCAAAGATCATAACCAGGCCGGGCTCCAGGATCATATCCTCCCCCATATGCTGATTCTCGCAGGCCATCACCACCACTGCCTGCTTGCCAGGAATGCGCTTGGCAACGTAGTTCTCATAGTAGCGCCTGTTCATCTGCCGCGTCTCCAGAGTGGCCAGTCCCTGCGGCCAGTTCCGCTCGTGGGCGTTCTCAATCAGGTCGTTCACGATGGAGAGGGGACAGCCGCTGTCGATCAAAGAGCGCTTGATGACGGCCTGAAGTACGGCGTCGGGCGTGGAGATCATGCCGCCCCAGCGAGTCACTCTGGCTGGCTGCATGGAGTTCACCCACCTGAAGAAGGGAACAGGGTGAAAATAAGAGACTCACTGGCGTTTCGATGATTAACTGGGGGGAGATTTCACTTACTCCAGGATCTCGTTGTACTCTATGCTCTCCTCAAGGTTTTGCAGGTTAGGGTTCGCACTGCGGATTGCTCTCATGTAGGCTTTTAGCAGCTGAATGTCTCGTTTCTGCACAAAAAGAGCCACAACATTACTACAGACTTAAAAAAATACCACAAACATGACATCGTCTATAGAAAAAAAACAAAACAAAAATAAACCAATTGTTCACAATAAAAACCTGAACAGCATTTTTGAAGCAAATATAGAAGATCTCAACATTAGTGAAACGCCATGAACATTGTTACATGTCATTACAAGCATCAACAATTGTATTTGAATTGAATGTATTACACCAACATAACGTAGTGCATAAATGAGAAGAAGAAAGAAAACGATCATATCATTTCTATTTAGTCATCTTTACTCTGGTACCGTCAAATAAAAGCCAGTGCATTGAACTGACTTCTGAAGACGCCTAACGGGTAGGCAGTGCAGCTGTGTGTATTTCAACCAGAAGTTCTGGTCTAACTATAATATTAATGATGTTTTCTACAGAATACGCACTGCTCCACCAGGAAACATGGCGGTGGTGGAATCATGCTGTGGGGAAGGTTGACTCTTCCTGTTCAATGGGGGAAAATAGGTGAAACAAAATAAAGGACGCAAAGCTGTGAAGCATGGAGGACTATAGCTTCCATAATTAAGGAATAAATAAATAAATAAATGACTCATTGGAGGATCATTCAGCCAAAATAATAACCTGATGTTTACATTTGTGTCTTATACACTGCCTGGCCAAAATTAAAGTCGCCACCTGGATTTAACTAAGCAAATAGGTACAAGCCTCCTATTGGATAAGTACTGCATAGGTGATTATCTATCAGCTGGCACCAAGTTATTTAAACCCAGCTGATGCAATGAGTAACTCCTCATTTCTTAAACAACCATGGCAAAAGACACATCCTGTGTCTTCTTAAACGAGTCCGTTTAAGAAGGGTCAAATCATTGGCCTGTATCAAGCAGAGAAAACATCCAAGGAGATTGCAGAAACTACTAGAATTGGGTTAAAACTGTCCAACGCATCATTAAAAACTGGAAGGATGGTGGGGAA
>JAUZNJ010108633.1:0-20339 GCA_034780135.1 Jordanella pulchra | reverse complement strand
TATGTATGTATATATATATATGTATGTATGTATATATATGTATGTATGTATATATATGTATGTATGTATATATATATGTATGTATGTATATATATGTATGTATGTATGTATATATATATATGTATGTATGTATGTATATATATATATATGTATGTATGTATATATATATATATATATGTATGTATATATATATATATAATTTATTTTGATCGCATCTGCTGGGAAACTTTATCCTTTTGTCCAATTTTCTGTCAGCTTGGAGTTTTTTTACATGTTGAAATATTTCAGACTTTCTTTTTTTTTCTCCAGCCCTTTCATCCCGTTTCTTCTGCACCCGCACATGTGCAAAATGGCTTTAATCAATTTGAAATTCAAGCGCTTGCTGTAATCACAACCAAGGTTTACTTCCAACCAGCCTTAATCTGACAGGCTCTGCTGTAGTCACATACTGATTATCTTAGAGGTCTTTATTGTGTTAAAAACTCTCCCGCTCAACCGTGCTGGACAGGCGGTATATATATCATGGAAAGCTTGTGGACGTTTGTACATGTGCCCTTGTGCTATGAAGCACAGAGCAGTGGTCTGTTTCTTCTTTGCTCTGTATTCTCTTGATTTAATCTGTGACAAACTCCCAAAATGGCCCCCTGATTGCAGTCTTTAGTAACGTCAGAGCCAATCAAACAAACCGAGGAAGTAGCATTTCCTTCAAATTAACTCTAGGGAAAAGAACCAAGAGCAAATGGAAAAAAAGAAGGGATCACGCCATCCCTCCGTCCTCATTCCCGCTACATGCTGGGGTAATTTTCTGGCGGTAAAGGTTCAGCGACTCATAATTTGAGTGACTAAGGCGTAGAAACAACACAACTGTCTGCAGGGGCGAGGGGGGGGGGGCACTTTGGTTAGCACTAAGTTCTGTAGAGACAAGTGAAATCCAAGCCCCACCATCTCTCTGCTCAGTGCAAATGCACACTGACAGTGTCTAGATAATTCATCTAAACAGTCAGTCTCCTCGGTTTAACCAAAGCCAAATCCATTCAGAAGTGTCTGCGACCCTGGCACGCCTGTTTACAAGAGCTCCAAAACCATTTCAATGCAATACACATCATTATTTGAACCTTTTTTTTTGGTCTGGCTGTTTTATTTTGTAGGACGGAATGAGATTTTCTGGTGTTTATGGCAATAAATGCAGACTGCCTCTGACACAATGATTTGGACATGAACAAATATGCATATTGAGGTTTAAGTAATTTTAAATGAACCCTTTAATAATATCTAAAGCTGCTTTACTTTGCTAAATCCATTTTCTTACATTTTGTCTTAGCTACAGTATGCAATGTGTTCTATTGGTATTTTATGTGTGAACAAAGTGGTTCTAAATATGGCTTTAAAAGAAAATCAGTGGCATATAAAGCATTCAGCCCACAGATTTATATTGACATGAAATTATATACAGGTGGATTTCATTTTGTTTAATCATTTGGGTGATTTTTCAGTGCATTTAATTTATTAGATTTTATTCTGAAATCTCAAAGTAAAAGGGGGGTGCCTACAGCAAACATCGCTTTTGTGTGCAACACAGTAAAAAATACAAATAAGCTGGAGGTTAGAAACAGGATTAAATGCTTGTGCAAATCACTAAAGATTACGTTTTTTTAACACTAGAAATTGCTAACAAAAAAAAAATGCTTGGATTTTTTTTTTATGTTCTCCTTTTCAACGATAATGAATAGAATAAGGGTTTTATTCTTGTCTGGTTTTTCTCTTCCAGAGATCCTGAAGGTAATCGCTGCTCTCCTAAAGAACTCCCCCCAATCGCCTGAGAGCATGGAGGTTCGCAGGGTCTTTCTGTCAGACATGATTAAACTGTTCAATAACAGCCGAGAGAACCGCAGGTAAGAAAGCCCACCTTTCACAGGGTGTAGAGGCACAAGGTCGTGCGGTGATACTTTAAGCCTTGCTGCATGCTCTCATTGCTGTTCGTATTGTTTCAGGAGCCTGCTGCAGTGCTCCGTGTGGCAGGAGTGGATGCTCTCCCTGTCCTTTGTCAACCCCAGAAACAACGAGGAGCAGAAAATTACAGAGATGGTGTACGCCATCTTCCGCATCCTGCTCTACCACGCCATCAAATACGAGTGGGGCGGCTGGCGCGTCTGGGTGGACACCCTGTCCATCACCCACTCCAAGGTCAGAGTGCTCATTATGTCCATGCACAGCTCGCTCACATGCAGAGGTTGAATCTAGCTTTAAAAAAAAAACAAAACAAGAAAACTTTTTTTTTTTTGTTTTCTTTTCCTCCCTTTGGATTCTGTTAGATGCTGTCTCTTCATATAAACTCAACAGCATGTAACCCACACACTCACATCTTGCAGCAATATCGTTAACCTAAACACTCATCACATAACTGTAACTTTAACCACCACCCTCACTTGGACTCCAGCTAAAATCAGAGCAACTAGGTCACATGTGACTGACAAAATGCAGCTCATCATAGCAGAACTTACAGGCCATTATCCCCATCGTCTGTGTTTTTAACTCCTGCTCTATATGCTAACTCTGTAACCAAAGCTACACTCCCCTTGCCCATCAGATTAAGCTATGAACGCTTTACACTGATTATAATTTAAAAGCTCATTACAGTATAAACCGATTGGAATGAATCCCTTTGGCCCGTCTTTTATTTATATTAAGAGACTCTCTCTTTCACACTGAACAGATAAAAATAAACTGCTGGCACTTATTATCTCCAAAAGCTGCATTCAGAATACTGCTTTAGAAATTCTTTGTTGATATCATGTTACACGACTCTGTTCCAGGGCAGTGAAATAATTGAGGTTGGTGTCAGATTGTGGTCTTGGGGGCTTTTAAGCCTGGCAGATTGTAAGTCGAGTGAAAGAAGTGCTGGTGATACCAGACGCTCCTCAGTCACCTGAGGGTGCTGTGAGAGCTGCCGCCCAACAGGGGGCACTCACACACCTCTGGGGAAGAAGGTTGTGTGGAGTCCATCTCTCCATTACCGAATAGGAGACACTAAAAGACATAAAGATGGTGAAAAAAGTGAGACATTCCCATGAAATTACTTGGGAGACATTTAAAGCAAATTTTTTGTATTGAGTATTCAGGAAACTCCACGTTTTTGGTTGTTATTATTGTTTTTAAAAACAAGAAAAATCTAAATAAGGCTTCAAAATAAATACCTGCTCAGAAGTGATTCAGAAAAAGGTGTAAAATTCACATATTTAGCACCATAATTGCTCAGGATCTGTGCTTGGTTTTTACGGCATCCTGAAGAATTTTACACATACAGTTAAAGTGAACCTTCTGTGCACCAGGTGAATTGGTTATTTGCAGTGAATGTAAGCCACCAAGATACATGCATCTGCTATGGAGAAAAGCTAAAGAAACTCAATTGCAATTTTATTGTCCCGTTTGATAGATTTGCTGCCACCTTTGTAGCACCGGAGCTGTTTGTCACTGTTGCTCTCTCCTCCCACCGCTGCAGGGCCATGCGTGTGCATGTGTGTGACAGACTGTGTGTTTGGGTGATTCTAAGTTACCAGCCACATTTTTTTTGTCCTACTCTCCTGGGTTTCTAGTAAGTCCTTCTTTGAAAGCGCATTGAATATTCATCGTTGCAATGCAAGAGCAATGGGAGAAACAAGGCTTCATAAATACAACCATCCCACTGGGATCCTTCAGAACAGAAACGCAGATATGCATTCAGAAACACACCTTGTCCTCAAATACACATTTAGCTCAGATGGTACCAACAACGCATGGACTAATGTAAAGTATCACAACGTAGAGATGCATGAAACAGTTTTTTATTCTGACATCAGACTGATACCCAATGGATGCTGACGATTTTGGATTTTATTATTTTTTTCAGGACCAGATTGTGTTTTTCTTCCTTTAAATTGTAAAAATAAAATAATACCAACAATCTTATACGATCTTAATATAAACAAACAAAGAACAGTATTAACAAATAAATTATTAACAATGGAAAGCAAAATGGAGTGAACAGCATCGCATGATGTAAAGACATGGCAGCTGAATGAATCTGCAAACACACACATATCGGCTGGTGGCGATGCAAGGAACAAAAAAAACTGATATCAGCCACAAACATTGGCAAGTTGATGTATCGGTCTATTTTTATCACTTTGGAAAAAATATATATTGTCTTATTGTTTCAGGTTAAAAATTGAATTTTTATAACATTCATATTGTAAGAATTGCATCAATGCTTTTACAGCTACTAAAATAGTTTAGCAAAAATACAGTTGAAGTAATTTATTATTTTCAATATTGATATATATTTACCTGAACATAAAAAAACAAATGAAGCACTTAGTTTCTGTTTTCTTTTTTATTTTTTGCAGAATGCTTTCCAAAAGCAGTGTAAATTAGATTTTCTGCTTTCAATGTTGATTATTATTTGATTATGTCAAAACAACAAACGTGAAGCTCTGAATTGGACACCCTGAAAAATAAAAAACTGCAGCTTTAAAATTATTTTATTTACAAAGGGGAAAACGTAATTTACCACTTGTGTAAATTTCATTTTCTCTATCCACACCCAGTCCAAAATACTGCTGGCCCCTTTGGATCAGATAATCACTTCTGGGTCCTATATCATGCTTTTATTAGCTTTTCAAAGGTGCTTTTAGGCAAATATGATAAAATATTACCTTCATCACTATGAAGTATTAGTTTATTTTGAAACATTATTTTTTTCCAATCCTGAAGGAAAACTCTTGCCTTCAAAGCAAAGCCACCACTCCGGCCGGGGTACCGCCCATTTCATGATGGCGCCTTATCACCATACTTTTAAGGAGAACAGAGCTAAAAAGTTGCTGCCGTGTCCATATTAGCTGCAAAAGAGACACTTAATCTCAACATTGACTCAGAGTCATCTTCTCCCTGATTGGAAATGGTGGATGCTAGTAGACAGTGCCGGCAGAGTACGGTTAAGGTAGGGGCTTTCAGGGGGGAACCTTCTGTGTTGATATTTTCCAACCTGTTGTTTTCAAAGGACAGGAAGGGGCTGCTGCTCAGACAGAAGGCGTGAGGAATACTCAGAGGTGCACAAATCTTTTATCCCTAATTAAAAGTTAAAAAATGATTTTCGCATGATAAAGGACCCTTTAAAGGAACCTGTTTGGAAATGTAGAGTACTCTAAAGGATGCAAGAAAATCAACATGGTCCATAGAAATTTATGACCAGAGATCTGGAAAAAGTTAGAAAACCATTTCTAAGGATTCTCCAGTGAGCCGGATTAACCATTATCCACAGATGGAGCAGTGGTACACCGTTCCTGGAGTAGCAACCTGCAAAACTTGATACATTATCTCCAACATCATAACAAAACTCAGACCATCTAAAACTTGAGACCTGATCTGCCTTAAAAAGACCTAAAACACATCAAGGTGCCTATAAAGCAAAACAAAAAAAATATTATTCTGGAGATGTTTTTCTTTGAGTGAAAAGCATTTTCCAAAGAGGCTGCTATCAATAAATCCCCCAGTAATAAACATCCAAAGGACATAGCTATTAAATTATTAGAAATAAAATTATAAAGCAAAGTCTCTGTACTCCCTAGCACAGGCACATACAATATAAAATATATAAAAAAAGTTCACACCATGTGCTCAAAGATGCATTTCTTCCCATTTTTCACTTATATTTCAAAGGTAAACATGTCAACAAGCCATGGGGGTGCATAAGTTTCCACATATTTTTGCCAAGTCAGCAAAAAAAATGAGAGGCTGGTTTGCTCCTGTTGCTCTCCCTTCTGCAGACAGACTCTACCTGCCTCACCTGAGGATTTGCTTCTCTTACAAAACAAATCTCGAGTGTTCCGTTAAAACATCCCAAAAGCTGTCCAGTAATGCTAAAAGCACAATTAACGCCTAGTGTTGCAGAAAAAAGACATAGTTGATGTTTGCTTCTGGTTTGCCTCCAGATGCCATACATTATTACAGGAAGTTTGTCAGTAGCACTTGAGCTTTAGTGTAAAAGCTTATGGGCTGGAGCGCTGAGTAGATGGAACTTGTATCACATTAGAAAACACACGGTGAATATGGTTGGATCTGGAGAAGGATTAGGATAAAACAAAGGGTCTTCATCAAAAGAAGTAAAGCAGGTGGACAATTTGATTTAGTAGTATGAGGAAAATAAAGTTTTTTTTTAAACTGTAAAACTAAAAGCCATTGAGGTGGCTAAGGCCTCTCTGCAAGACGCCAACAACAACTGAACCAAGGTCAGTGTTCAAAGGTTGTCTCAGATTTGTCAAAAAACTTGTTTTCTTGATCACAGATTATGTGGATCTAAAAGCCAATAATGAAAGGATTGTGAAAGGTATACATCCTATGAAACCTAAGATGAAATTAAAAACATCAGAAAGACATTGAGCTCTTTAGCTGGCTTACCACCAATTCCTGAAGGACACTGTGGCCATTTGTCACGTTAGGCTCAAGCAAACTTGAATTATTTAACAGAGGAGTAATTTGAAATATACTGGAAATTCCACCTCTAAGGGTATCACTAAAAGAAAATGCACATTTTGGAGAGGCCCAGTGAAACTATAGTGACAGTTGCAATTAGGATGTTGTACGATTGCCTCTTATAAAGGCTGATCATGCTGAATTAAAAAAAATATATCAGAGTGATTTAAAAAAAAATCAATAAATCTCATTGGTAGTGGTGTAGTAGCTTTTTTACACTTAGCACCTTCTGTCACCAAGGATGAGAAAAGTTCTTAGGTTTAGCAGGAGTAGCTTTTGGAGCCAGTGTCAAGTTGGTCTGGGTTGCTTTTATATTTACTTGGTAATCAAAACTGCATTTTGGATTTTATCTAATTATCTTTGACAACAACAAGATATTTGTACCTGCCATGTTCGTGCTCTAGTCCTTTTCAGACCGAGTAGAGTCAGTCTCCACCTTTTTATCTGGACCAAACAATCAGACATAGACCTGGTTTTTGAAGTTGTCTCGGTCTACCTACAAACTGACTCTGGTTGGTTTGAGTGAGAGTTCAAACCAGCCTGATCTGTCCCAACGAGAGGAAATGTATGCCTTTTTCTGCATAAACGAACTAAAGGCAAACGCTTTAATTCGCTGCTACCATCATGCTGGGCGGGGGAGCAGAGCACATTATCTCCTTTAGCCTGTACTATTCTTTTGCTGATGCCATTCAAAATAAGAAATATGCTGCACAGAAATGAAGCCTGCAGAACTTCATGATAGTTTCCTTTATTTCCAGTCCTGTACTATGCTTAGCTCTAACCATGTAAGCAGTAATTGTCACACACATTAGTTTGTTCAGCTCAACTATAAGAAGTACAATGTAAAAGCCATGTGCACCGAACAAGAAAAACCCAACAAATAAATGACTTTCCTGGCGTGAATACAGGAACCTAAAATCTATTTCATATTCCACGACATTTAACTGTGACTAAAAACACTAAAGTAGAACGAATTGTGCAAATGTTTTTTCACAGAATTTGTTTGAATTTTGTCTGTACTCATCTACAAAGAGTAACTCTGGGAGTCATAATATAACGGAGCAGTTGTAATTTTGGAAAACCAAATTCTTGTTCTGAATTCTATATAAAAAAATGATCTACCACCCCTTCAACTTTAAAAGGCCCTTTACACATGAAATCACTCTTCAAGTGTGCACTTTGTGTATATATTTCTGTCAGTCATCTGCAAAGAAGCATATCTGCATGCATGTCTTGTTAACAGACAGATGTTCCTGCAGGTGGGCACACTGACATCACAGCCCTCCCAGTCTCAGTTCACACATCCCCTCCAAGGTGCCCCTCGTCCATCTTTGCACAAGATTCAGTTTGAGAGCATGGAGCCCTCCAAAAAGGAGAGCTTTAAGATGTGAAGGACCCGATGCCCTTCACTCTGCTACCCTCAGCCTGCTTCATTACATGTGTTGGAGATAAAGAGTAGAAAGTAGAACAGGTGTTTGCTTTGAACACTTTGCATATTTCCTTCTGATGGGATATGAAATAATACTGTGTTGTTTTTCTTTTTTAAATTTCTTGTTATTGTGTTTAAAACTAAAAGGTAAATTATGACATGAGACTGACAAAGGATTTCATTTTGATCCCTTATAACTTCAACCTGCTGATGGGTATAGCTATAAATATATTTAAAAGTGGCTTCAGTTTTTTTGGAGTCAGTTACTAATATTAAAATTGCAACTCAAAGATGATTTTAGGACATTTATATTGAATTTGTAACATCCCTTCCCTTTTTTGATTCAAACTTTTATTATATTTATTGGTTTCTTAGAACTTGAACTCAGTAATTGCTAATCAATGACTGGGCGTGACCAAGAAGCCAAGTCGTTTGTTTTTTTTTTTGTTTTTTTTTTTGCTGAAGACCAATAGACTTAAATAAACCATGTTTGACTTGACACTACACACAGTGAGCAGGATAGTAAAGTACTGTATTTTACTGTATAACCGCTGTACCGGTAACTGGGACTTTTTAAGAAGCGGTTGTTGGTGGATTTTTTAAAAATAATTTGTTTTTTATGTCAGGTGAAGCTGTTGCTATTAAGGATGAATTTAATTTAAGGCTTTTATTTGGGTAACTTATAAAGTGGGAAGCGCCTTGATTTTTATGGATATTTGCTGCACAAGAACATCGTTTATGCCCAGTTGCAAAAAAAATGGTAATAAAACCAAGAACATTGTTTTGGTGTGAAGGTAGGATGCAGAGTATTGTTTAAATCTACATGAGTACAACAGCAGCAGAGGACTTGATGTGTTTTTACTTTCCTCTTAGTTTGACTTTAATTACATTTAGCTAATTGGATTAGGAGTGTACTGCCAAGCCATTTCCATATGTACTGTGCATCCAAAGTCTCGCAAGTTTATTTCAAAGTTAGCATTTTGTTAATCTGACTATGACCTTCTACTTCCTGATGTGCAGAATACTCTAATTTTTTATTGTATAGAGCTAAAGGGAATTTCGAGGTTTTATATAATGTTGTGTGAAACTTTGAGTGTTTTTCTATCCAAAAAACAGATGTTTTTTAATGCATTATAAATACCCAGTTATATTCTTAGCCCAAAATTGCAGAAACAAAACTGTACTGATCTAAGCTTAAAATGCTAAACTACTGAAGAAACTGAGCATGTTTTATGCAGCTAATACCATGTTACCTGTCAAATTAGAAAAGCCCCTTCATTACCATAACATTTTTCCATAACCCGCTATGGCCAGACCAGTCGAGTCATTGAGTAAACTGAAATTAGATTAGATCAGCACTGATGCCTTAGCCACCCAGGGTAGTTTCTGTATTTTTGTGCAGAGCTAAATGGTCTTTCAAAAACCACAGAGACATATACTGCCTCTGTCTAGTGGTAACTGGATCTGTTGCATAGCCCCATTTAAGACCAGCATACATCATCGTAATGTACAGACAACATCCTTAATCTATGATGTTATGTGCTTCAGCGCTTTCCTGCATAATGTCCGCAGCAGTGCGGCCTTAATGCAGCCTTTTAATTGCTAAAAATGATAAATGTCAAATTAAGCTCAAACTAATGGGTTGGAAGGTCGTCTTGTTTGATCACTGGGAAAGTGGGTGGAAGAGGGAAAAAAGACGGACCAGTGGTGCATTTAGAGTAGGCTGTGCTCTCAGAAACAGGCTATAGATTACCAGTCACTGCTTCCCACTACAGAAGATTAATGAGCACCCATGTAGCCGGCTAATTTAGAACAATAACGCCTAATTAATTACAAATAATCAGCTTCTTTCTTCCTCTTTCCTTTCTTCCTCTCCTAATCACTCACTTTCTTTATTTTTCTTTTCAATTTTTTTCTTCCTCTTTCATCTTCAGCGTTCTCATGTTCTTTCCTTCTTAGTTTCCTCTCTTTTTTTTTTTTCTTCTTCCCTTCTTCTGTACAAATAGCCCCAGGTGAAAAATCAGCAAAGTGGGTTTAGTTTCTACCCCCCACCCCACCATAGGCCCATCTTCCACTCTGAGCTCCAAGCCCAGTGATTAATGCAGGGTCTTAAATTAGGCGTGGGAGGATTTGCCAATGCTGGACATGCACTCAGCACAGCTAAAAGACACAAACTAATAGTATCTACTGCTAATCTATGACTGCTTACATGGACAGGTCCTTCCTCAAATGCCACTGCAAACTATTGTCAGTATATACTAGCAGTCTAGTCTAGCCGTATCAGATGGTAAAAGGACTGATGGAGGTTAATAGGCCTTGGTTAGACACTCACTGGACTGAAGTTTTAAATATGCCGGTTATTCCCAAATGGTCCCAGTGGTTGGATGATGCACTTGGGTTAAATTAAAGAGGAATGCTGTGGGGTGTGCAGGTGGCGCAGTGGTTAGCGCACACACCCATGTATGGAGGCCTTAGTCCTTGACGCGGGCGACCCAGGTTCGAATCCGGCTTGTGGTCCTTTCCCGCATGTCTCTCCCCTTCTTTCATACTGCCTTTCCTGTCAGCCTACTGTCAGAAAAAAAAAAGAGGAATGCTGTGATTATTTTCCTGCTATTTTAAGAAGCTCTACAGCTGTGGTTAGATATCGGACATTATTTAATAGATTATTAATCATCTGTATTTATAATAAAAAATCTAGCATGTTTCACTGTTTTGTGTTTATTTACTTAACCTGTCATCCTTCAATTATTGAGATAATTTTTATAGAAAACAATCTGACCTGTTAAATTACATATTGTTAAGCATTTCTCTCTTAGATCTGCAGTTGAACGAATGACTAAATTACCTAATTTGTGTTGCTTTAATAGTTCAAATATTTTCAGCACAGTATTCAAACTCAAATTTGGCTCCAGTAAAACATTTTACTCCGTTCTCAGAAATCTGTGCTTGTCAATATGGTAACAATTCATTTATTTATTTATTTTTTAATTGTTCAGTTAAAAAAGGCAAGACAGCCTGGTGCAATATTTTAGGAAACTATAAAAATGGTCATTAAGTGTTATGCTGTTACATAAGTAATTCATTTTTGTAGCATTTTATGAATATCTGGTAGTGGAAGAGACGACACCCCGTATACATAGACTACTTGTAGCAGAAACAGCCTGGCTGAGCTCCATGGAGATCTTTGCTGCCTGTGTCGCCCAGTGGCCCTTTTTTGTTACTGCAGACTTTTATGTTGAATTACTGAGTATAAAGATAAGATCGAAATACTGCAGATGATTTAGGCTCAACAGAAAAGTCCAAGTTTTTTCCTGGTTTCCTGATCCTACCCTCAGTTTTCTTTTTTTTAGCTCAATTAATTTACATCTGACAGGGTGTTCTGCTGCTTAAAGGATTGACATGCCAAGCTGTCAGAAATATTGTCTGAACATGCCTCCATTGTAAATTAATTTCTTGAAACAGTTGTCGTTCTATCAAATCAGCGATTCCCATTCATCTATGACACAAACAAGGCATTATCATATTGATATTTTTCATTTTCGGACCATTATCTGTAAACCCAAGAAAGAGTTGTGGATAAAAATCCCAGAGAAAAAACAGAACCTTGCATGCTCAAAGGAGAAACCATGACACTGTCTAATTAGCTTACAGCCCCTTTCTTCCCCATCCTGATGCTTGGTTTTAAACATCAGCAAATCATGTTCACCTTTTGGTACTTTGAAAAACTCTAGAGTAGTTTTAAAGTAAGTTATAAATACGGAAAAGTTTCATTGTCATGCAATACATCCTCAGGAAATCATTAGTATTATTGCTAATAGTGAGATTCCTAACACAGCTGTTAATTGTACATTCCCAGGTGACATTTGAGCAGCACAAAGAAAACTTGTCCCGCATGTTCCGTCAGTACCAGCAGCAGGGCTCTACAAGCTCTCAGAGCACCATCCGTACCATCTCTGGTGTCAGCCAAAGCTCAGAAGATTTGAAATCTGTTAACGGGCCAGAGATGGCACCGTCAACGGTCATTGAGCTCACGGTAAACAAAGAGCCCCAAAATTCCCTGGAGTCTGTTTCCAGTTCCACTAACGCCTCAACCCCAGCGGAGGCTGTAGAGGACAGAAACCGTCCGTCCAACACTGTGACCAACGTCCCACCAAGCACTGAGCAAGAGCAGGAAGTGAAAATGGAGGAGTCCTCTGGAGATCAATCAAATGTTGACAAAGAAACTGGAGCTACTGTGATGCACAAAGATGCAGATGAACGGGGAGAGACAATTAAAGTGTCATCTGAGAAAAGCAACGATGTTCCAGAAACCACAGACAGTGTTCAGAGTGTAGCTGCTGGTGTAAAAACTGAGGAGGTGGTTAAAGACTCTGCTGTTCCAACCAATGATTGTGCAAAGACTCGCGAAGCCGAGGATGGAAAAGGTGATTCAAAGTCTGCAGCAGACGAGCATTCTGGGAATTCTGAAAAAGAAGACAAGACTGAGCAAATGTCCCCCGAACCTTCATCGTCTCTGGAGAACAGTGTTCTGGGTGGAGCTTCTGTCTTAAATGAGGACTTGGTTGACGTGTCGTCGGTCAGTGACCAGATTAACCCAAGTGATGTGGAAGATAGTCAAGAAGAGTCCTCTTACGTTTCAGCTGCTACAGGAGAGGAAGGAGAATTGTTTAAAAAAGAGGAAAATGATGGTAGCAAAACAAAAGAGCTCCAAGAAGAGGTGACCAAAATGGAAGAAGGAAAAGAGGAATTGGAGACTGTTGTGAAAGAAGCAAAGGAACTATCTGTAGAGAACCAGGTTCCTTGCTTGGAAAGTCAGACATCTCAAACTGAAACAGGCAACCAAAGTGTCAAAGAACCCACCAAAGAAAGTGTTGGTGATCCAGCCCAGCAGGCCTCAGACGTTTCAGTTCTTCCCTCAGTCCCGGAGGACGCTGCAGCTGCAGAGGTAACCTCACAAAGCCCACCTTCAAAGTCCAGTGAGCTCTCTGCAGAGGGGACCCTTGCTGACAGCAGCACTGCCAGCTCTAGCACTACCACCAGCAAGGGCTCAAATCCTGCCCCCAAGACCAAAGAGATTAAAATCGCCCGACTGGACGTGGCAAATGTGGCCATCGATACAGAGAGACTTGAACTGAAGGAGACCCCTGCGACAGTAAGCATCTATTTTTTGATTCTGAACATTAAAGATATTTTTCAATCCTGTTTGGATTTTAAAGTTCTGTTTTGTTGGTTTAAATTAGGAATCAGGCGAAGCAGCATCACCACCACTGCCACCACCACCAGCAGCAGCAGGTGAAGCAGGAAGTCCATCAGGCAAAGCAGAAGACGGCAGCACCTCGGCTCCTCGTTCCACCATGTTCCGCATCCCAGAGTTCCGCTGGTCCCACATGCACCAGCGCCTCCTCACTGACCTACTTTTCTCCATTGAGACGGATGTGCAGGCATGGAGGAGGTAGTAAAACCACATGCAGACCCAGAATTTTGATTTGTTTATTGCCAATAATATTGATTAACTGAATGAGGATTTGCAAACTTCTTAAAACCTGACCACGCCAAATCTAATTTTGGTACTATTATAGATTTGCTGAAGGAACCTCTGTTTACAGATGGTTACTGATGCATAGATTAAAATGTCTTTTTCATTGTTTTGTTTTCAAGTGTTCTTTTCTTGTCATTTCTCTCTTAGCCACTCCACAAAAACAGTCCTGGACTTTGTGAACAGCAACGAGAATGTTGTTTTTGTCCACAACAGCATTCATCTCATCTCCCAGGTGGTGGACAATCTGGTCATGGCTTGTGGAGGTATTTTACCTCTGCTGTCTGCTGCCACGTCTGCCTCGGTGAGTCTCTCTGTTTCTTAGCCGCTCTTTGTTTTCCTCTGGGGCTAATGGCACCGGTCACAAGAAGTTATCAATCCAGATTGACCTTTTCCAATAACATTAGACTACAGTTAGCTGCCCGCTAACATTGTTAGCTTGGTTTTGTCTTGTCTGACCTCCTGATGACTTCATTGCTCTTATGTGATTCTTTGACTCTCCCTCTGACCTGAGCAGCCTGTATAGGAAATTGTTTCCCTCTATAACCCAGTTAAACGCAGCCTGCAACATGACATTTAACATGCACTGTGGAAAAATGTGCACCTTTTAGGTGTCACAATTCTTTGTGAGCAATCTGTGGTTATTTGGCAGCAATAGTTGGAAAGAAAAAAATCCAAGCATCCTCCTCAGTTATTGGCAACTATTAGCAAGAAAGCAATTTGGAGAATCCTTGAAATAATGTCACTCATTAGTAATTCAGCTTCTTCTTCCCCTGTGGGATTAACATGATGTGACATTGTGATCCATTTACTTTCTTGTACTTTAAAATGGAAAAGACTGGAAAACGTGTCATTGTAGAAACGCAGGTGTCCTGAAATAGTTGTTAGCATATAACTTATGAACTGGACAATATGTTCATGCAGGCCAGTAAATTACCAATGGGAAATAACTGGAATCCCAATAAGGAGGACTGAACGAGGAGGAAGTTTATTTTACCAACATGGAAAGTAGGGAGGCTTTTAAAGGAAGCATCTCTGATATTAACTGGTGGAGAATTGGAGCCAAAGATGGCATCATGCTGTCACACATGCACCATAGCACCTATCCAGCTAGATGTCTAGAATATGTTGTCATTGACACATAGAAGAAATTAAGCCTGTGCAATTTCCGTTCTTTTTTTTTTTTCATTATAGCTTTTATTAGATCCAAATTGTTTGGAAAATTTTTAGAAAAAAACGTTTAGCTGTTGCTTTCTTCTTTTGCTGTCCTCCCATATCATTTTATCCATTTTTTCCTGTGGATGTTTTCTCTTCTTGTCCCCCAGCATGAACTAGAGAACATTGAGCCGTCCCAGGGTCTGCCAGTGGAGGCTTCGGTCACCTTCTTACAGCGCCTCGTTAACCTCGCAGATGTGCTCATCTTCGCCAGCTCCCTGAACTTTACGGAGATTGAAGCTGAGAAAAACATGTCATCAGGGGGAATCCTGCGTCAGTGCCTTCGCCTTGGTAAACACCCTTTTTTATTTTGACTCATTAAAAAAAGGCTCATGGAAAATGACCTTCTTTAAAAACAGGCCTTAAACGTACTTTGACAAACATGTTGCTGCTACCTAAATCTATTTGGTTTAGTTTATTTAGATTAGATTAAGAATTTTCTTTTTTCCAGTAAGAATATCTTCCAACCAGAACACATTTTAGCCAACATCAGCTGTATTTATATTTACAAGACTAATAATTACACAATAACCATCAGAATGATTAATTCATGTCTATACTTACATTCTTGTCAGCTGCAGCTCCTATAAATCTGAGCTTCAGACATGAGGGAGGGGGTTTGGGGAAGAAGGGGGTTTCAGAACAAAGAAGAAAAATCTGCTGCTTTTGACTCCCTGTCTTTTTTAAGAGCTTGTGAAATAGTATAAAAAATAGCTACACTTAACAACTGCCCCTAGCTGTACCTGAGGGTTAGCAGAGGAACAACGGTAGGAATAAAATAGAATGAAAATATTTTAACGTAACAAAGTAAAGAACCCACTTTAAATCTGTTTTAAAACTTTTATTTGTACTTGGGTACCGTGGCGAACTGTAGTAGTACTCAGAAAAATAAAATGCATGTATTTTTTTTTTAAGTCTTCCGACAACTTGGGAGCATCTCCAAAACTTAAACCCTTTATTGAAGTTAGAGGTTGAAAAAAGCTTAAAATAACCCAGGTATCCCTCCTGTTGCTGCTGAAGCTCCTTGTCATTGTAGCTATAAGGCAGCGTGCTGCTCTTCTCTCTGTTAGTACGGTCAGTCTAAGATCATTTTAAACACGCTGAAAGTCTCATTATGTACATCTAACAGAACAACAGCAGAGGCTTTCTTCTGCACTAGCAGCCATTTCCATACCAAACTCCACCAGTAGAACCACACTTTCATTTGTACACACAAATATTTTATTTTTTAACATAAAAAAAACACTTTTTTTTAACACAATTTGAGATTTTCATTATTATCCAATTTTTCTTCAGCCCACTCTGCTGTAATCATGGACTTTGTACTGTTTGTTTTGATCTGTAACAAGCTATCTGCGGGTGGAAAAACCAAACAAGAAAGCAAAAAAAAAAAAACTGAACAGATTAGAGGCACCAAACAGCCTCCAAACTTTTTTTTAATTACGGGAGAAACAACATATGTTTAAAATGTTTCGTCATATTTTCTTAGATTCACCCATATTCATGCTAGCTCCACTGATTTTCCTTATGCTTTTCGCTGCCTTTCATCCTCCCAAAGTTCAGCATCTCTCACTTGACTTAAATCAGCTCACCCTTATTATGTTATCATAACCCTGCTGCATGGCAACTCTTTAAGAAGGCAGCTAGCATGATCTAGTGTATTGTCCATAATAGCCTTGACTGAGTGCTGTGTGACTGCATAGCCTCAAGCATTGTTTTGCCTTCTGTTCCTGGCTATTAAGGTTTCCTCTGACAGCATCAAGAACCTATCCACACAAACGCTGAATAAAAGATAAAGAAACTGTTGCATTATTCAGTTTTTTTTAACCTTGTGAAAAATATCATGACAGTTTGTCACAACAATAAAAAAGAGAAAGATTCTCTCCAGTTTTGTAACCGATCATATTCAGGTATCCACTTTTGTTTCAAGGAACGATTACAACCAGAATGCTGCCACAGTGCGAGCTTATTATCTGGAGAACATTCCCCCCCCCCCAGATTATGTCTCTGCTGCGAGGCTTATGAAGCAGCGTTTTTAGAGGCTGCCTTTATGAAATGAATATTTGATGAGGTATGCGCTCCCCATTGCTAGCACCTAATCTGATTTTGGAAAACTGTAACAAGATTTTGGCGTCCCCACCCCTCCCTCTGCCTTTCTTTTTATAAATGGGTGTATGAGAGAGTGGTCCTAATGGAAAAAGCGAGCCCATTTCTAAAAGGAATAATTCCCTCCTTGGTAATCTTAATGCTGCAGAGTTAACATTTGTCAGTTGTCGAGTGCTGGGAGGGGCGCTACATTAAATTACAAAACGTTAACCATGTCACTTCTGAACCCACCTGAAGTTGTCGGGGAAATAGGAGATTTTTTTTAATTTTTGGTGCTGAAGGACGCGTCTTGCTGCCTACTCAGCACGCGTGCTCCACAGCAGTGTCATTTGTTATGGGAGCTGCACACAGTGGATATGATTCAGGAGAGCGCCCCTGCACTGTGACCTTGGGAGGAGAGGTGGAGCAGGGAAGAGTGAGCGGCGCTGCCAGAGTTGGCCGGAGCACTGACCTTGTCATGGCCCCTACTTTTTCTCCTGTTTTTGTCTCTCTCAGCTGCTCCTCTCCGTTCATAAACTGGATCTCCAATAGGGTTTCCTTTGTTGCATTTGAGCCATAAAAACCCGCATGTGAAGACTACATATATCATCTGATACAAGTTAATTAATGATAACACATATAGTATAAACTCTGTCCTTCCCTCCCCAGTGTGTGCTATAGCAGTCAGAAACTGTTTGGAGTGTCAGCAAGCCCAGTTTAAAGGTGCAGAAGGTTCATCGAGAAGCTACACCGTCATGCCCAGCACAGCAGTTGGAACGGCCATGTCTGCATCTGCACAGGTGAGTTGCTAAGGTATTTGTTTCTACATTTATTTCAAAGGGACTTTTTCCCTTAGAGACGCACAGTTGGATAATTGTGGCCAATTTCAGATCTCCTTTTTTTTTCTAAAGCATTAACCTGCTGATACAGACTTTATTCAGTTGCTCCTAAAAGCTTCCTTGTATATGAGCCGTCATCGGTTGTTCATGTTAAGAGCAGCCATGATCTCCTCCCAGATCTGGCATCTCCAGGTTGAAGTTAAGAGCGCGGTCCATTCCTCTGATCTACGGTGTTTATTTAAACTCATCGTGTCAAAGAACACAGTGCTTTCAACCTCAGCTTCAAATAGATTTTCTGTTCCCTCTTATTTATTTATTTTTTTTGTTTACTGTAGAGTCTAATCCCACAAAGTGTATGAGAGTAGGCCCACTTAACCAAGGTGTTACTAATTTAAAACAACAAAGTAGATTTGAAACCGTCTTTAATTCCTTGGTGCAGTTTAAATGGAGAACTGTGAACAGGAGTCTGGTTTCTGGACGTCCAAAACGTTGCTACCATTTCTAAATCCAGCATACTCCTATGACAGATATGATTTACATCTAATGATGAAGAGCTTCTTTTCTTGACCAGCGCCTGCCAAGGTCTGCTTAACTGTGGTTTAAATGTTTCTGCTGTATGTGTGTAACTACTGAGCTTCCTTTGAAACAACTTCTGCTGTTCATGTGACGTTGCTGACCTCACTAGCCGTGTGTCCATTAAATATCAAACTGGGCCGTTAGTAATTAAGAAAAAAAAAAGCTAAATGTAAATGCACACAATTTCGATACACGATTTTTGTGACTAAATGTTTTTACGCTTCGATAAGGTGGTTTTTCGGTCGTATCGAAACCATAATATTTCTCAAATCACATGATCTGCAGCTGGACTTTATTGATCCGTAAAAACAGAAAGAAGAAGACTGGAGGATGATGGTACCCACTAGAGCTGTGGCTGAAATATAAATAGATCTCCTGTGTTGTTTTTAGAGTTATCACATGAACCAACGTTTTCATGTGTTATTTGAATTGCATTTGTTTTTTAATGGAAATACTACAATTACAGAACTTTGTGTCTTTGAATTCAGCATAATATAAACCAAGTTTTGCACACATTTGTATTGGAAAAGGAGCAAAAAAAAGCTGAAAACAGCTAACTTTAAGGTGGTCCTATAGTAACAGCATCCTCACTGAAGAGTGTTGTGGTTTTTGTGACCTGGTGGGGGTTAGATGTGGTTCAGTAAAGATCAGATCAGTCCAACTCATTCTGTTCAGTCCAATAAAAATCTGTTTTTACTCTCATTCTCTACTTCTTTTACGGTTCCCTTCAATTTGTCGTCCTTAGTATTAAACCGTATCAAGCTTGTCCTTTGTCTTCGTCACCAGCAGCCACCAAGTGTTATTGCATTAGCTCATGTCTTATTATATTACTGGACGCCATTCTATTTGTTACGCTAGACAAGGCCTTTTGTCATTGCTCCTTTGATTTGATACAGTGACTGCCGGTAAAGTCATGTTGCTTTTCCCTGAACTGGGTGTTAAAGCTCATTTATAATGCAGTGGCTCTATTGGATATGCCAATATATTAAAGACCTGAAAGACCCTGGAGGGCTAGCTGCTCTAACCCTGCAACACTTGGAGTTCAGGGGTGGATACAGTAGATCTTCGGCTCATAGCATTTTTTGTACCCTTTATATTTTAGTTTCAGGCAGCTATACATTATCCTTACAAATTAATTGATTTTAATGTGTGTGTATATATACAGAGTCCTGTGGATGCAGTGACGGGTGGCATGACTCCAGTCAGAGATCTGGACCGGCTCCTTCAAGACATGGACATTAACCGCCTCAGGGCCGTGGTGTTCAGGGATATTGTGAGTTGTGCAGCTCTTCACAGCATCCCCTCCTCTCGCTTTCTATGCTTTTTATAGAATAGATTGTTTAGTGTATTTTGTTTGTTTCAGGAGGACAGTAAGCAGGCTCAGTTTCTGGCGTTAGCGGTGGTCTACTTCATCTCAGTCCTTATGGTGTCAAAGTATCGTGACATCCTGGAGCCCCACAATGACCGGAAACACCCTCTTCGCTCCCAGTCTTCCCGGAGCACAGGTAAACAAACATGTCCAAAACAAAACCAAAATAAACTGCATATGATAAAGGAAGGATGCTGAGTCTTTACAAAGACGTAAAACTACATAAACCGTTTTGATATTAATAAAAAGATTATTTGCTTTGATTTAAGAAAACCTGTTAAATTAAAAAAAAAATCGGAAAAAAAATTATAAGGAAATAATCATGTTATAGGATCTCTGCCAAATATTTATTAAACCTTTTACTGGAAATTTGTTGTCCAGAGTGTCCAAAAATAATTAGATTAACTGCTTCTTAGCCACTTTTCAAAAAGGGAAAGATCTGAGGTCATGTAATTAAATCAAGGCAATTTGTGTTGCGTCATAATAACTCAGGGGAAAAAAACAAGCTACTAATGTACGCCATGTAAAAGCCTTTAATGTTTCCATCATAGGGATAAACAGGTGGACTTAGTGAAGAGCTGCCAGGACTTGAGAAGAAAAAATTGCATTCGCTGGTTAACATTAATATAAAGCTTTTTTTTGAACACCTTAGAAGATGAGTCTCGTTTAATAAACAAAAACGTTTAGAAAAGCACCTTACTCTGACTTACAGGTAAAAGCCAGTAAATTAGAATATTTTGAAAAACTTGATTTATTTCAGTAATTGCATTCAAAAGGTGTAAC
>JAUZNJ010108623.1:7667-20342 GCA_034780135.1 Jordanella pulchra | reverse complement strand
TACTGTTCTTCTTTTTCTACTCAGCTTGTTCTATTCTGCTAAGCTAAAAGATATCTGTTTCATTCAGGAGTGACAAAACATCATGCAAAACTTTGTTCTTTTATCGCTGCAAACCATTTTGTAAATGGAAAATTAAAAAAAATGTAACACAGAAAAGGAAATTAGAAAAATCAAACCAAGGTTTTAAAATAACTGGTTTTCCTAAAAATGTATTTTTTAAAGACATTTTTTCTTTTTTTTTTTAAAGATTTTATATTTTTAACTTTTCTTTTTCAGATAGAGTTTTTTTTAAATTGCATTTGTTTAATATTTCACTTTGAGGATCACATGTTCTTTTATCTGGAATGACGAGTGTAGACAGATTTCTGGTCTGCATGGATGTTAGCAGCACCGTTTTTATTGGTCGACAGCGAGCGTTCGTATTGGGCTTGAAGGGAAAACAATCTGTAATTCTTCTATGTTCAACGTGCAGAGCAGCAGCCATCGTGCAACATTTCACATGAGTGTCACAGTGGAGTTAATCAGTGCCAATGTCTCCCAACTTGTTCCCTTTCTGTTGATCTGTGATACGACTCCTGAGGATCACTGGGAGGATGAATGTGAGGAAAGTGACTGAGAGTTTAGCTGCTCATGGCCCTTTTTGGTTGATTTGAACAGTCCTCAAGTATAGTTCACCACTGCAGCACCAATTACACTGTCGGATGCTTAAATGATCAGTACTTTCTATACAGGAATATTGAACATCTGAGAGGATTTCATCTGGCTTTAGTTCTCCAGCTGTTTCCCTGTTTTCCATTGTTCTCCTAAATGTGTGGGTCAGAGTGGGCGTGAGGGATTGCACGTTTCCACACCCGGCTAGCTGTCGATAAATCACAACTTGTGCCTGGAAAATGATGTATGCACATCTCAGGCCTCGTTCGGTAGTTTCGTAGGATTGATAACTCAAACCCCAAATATTTCAGCAGGACAATGAGAGTTTTATTCCCAGAGAAAAAGGTTTGCCACTAAGTGCTGTTGGGTTCTGGTATTATTCTGCTAGCAGTCTATTTTCCTGAACCTTTAGAAGTCAAACGCTTTTGGAATAAAACCAGGATTTCCTAGTAGATTTTATTGATGTAATTCTCTGTATAATTATTCTTACTGCTTTTACTGTTCTTTAAATTTCAGTTTCAGATTTTTATAAGCCTATAAACCATTTGATATTCTCTGAAATGACTGGTAAACAGAATCTAAATGCTGAGCAGCCGAAGTTTGTGGGTTGGAAGACTGGAAGAAGTTTATGGATCCTAAACTGTGCTGCATAAACAGTAGATTTATTTATTTATTTTGCAGTTGGACTCCCAGGTCCTGTTGGCGTACTGCTCCCATGAAGAGGCGCAGTACCTGTTTGGTCTAGCAGGCGAGTTGGGTCTGCTGGGGCCCGGCTACATCTGGATACTCCCCAGCATTGCTGTAGGCAACCCCAACAGCCCCCCACCCGCCTCCTTCCCTGTCGGTGTGATCGGTGTGATCACGGAGCAGTGGAGGAAGAGCTTGAGGCAGAGGGTGAGGGAGGGGGTTGCTATTGTAGCTAAAGGGGCAGAGAGTTTCAAGAGGGTTTATGGTTTCATTCCCGAAGGACTCGGGGACTGCAGTAAACCAGCGAAACAGTCAGACAACACCACCCTGTTCAGGTAAGAAATGTTTAGTTCAAAGGCTTTTATGCTGCAGCATTTCAGTCATTCTCTGTTTTGCTGTATATTTGTTGAACTTATATTGTTTTAATGTTTGCACCAAGTTCCAGTTGGTCCCAACATTTTACTACAGTCCAAAGGTTATAAAATAAGATCAGATTTATAGAAAATATCATAGTTTTATTTTTAAAACTATGACAGAGTTTTGTTTTTTTTACATATAGTCAATCGCTGCACTCTTTAATCTTTTTATTTTGAAATATGATCCTTCAAATTCAGTTCACTGTAGATTAAATCTACAAATGCTCTTTAATTCTGCTTTATTGAAAAGTTCAGAAGCTGCTGCCACTGAAAAACCAAAGCGTTAGAAGTTAAACAAAAAAAGGAGAAAACAATTTCCTCACAGTTTGGTTGAATAAATGTATTAAAATGTTGGTAAAAAAAGTGTATCTAGTTTCAGTTCCTATGAAACAGCAAAAGAAATAAGATAAACGTCAATATTTCCCATACATGAAGGCCTCAGGCTCCAAGCCGTGATCCTGTGTAACAAACCACGCCACCATCCGGCCCACTTCGTCACACTGCATGTTACACACGATTAGTCTGGATGAAATCCTTGACTTTTTCAAACACATAATGTTTTATTTCCGTTATGTCGAAGTGTTTTCTTGTTGCTTCTTTTGTCCTGAACGGTTCAGCAGAGATTTACTTCCTGCTCACAGAGCCGTGGCCAAACTACAATCTTTAGATATTTTTATGTTTCATTTGCAACTATTAACGAAAATGTCGGTTTTAAACGTTTCTACTTAATATGTAAAGGTGATTTTTAAAGGATTCTAATGGGCTGTATTCATCACCCACCATAATGACTTTTTTTAGAGTTTGCAGAATTTGATTGAATTTCGTCGTTAGCAGCAAGTCCTACATTGCTTCCGACCTGCATATATAAGTGTTCAGCTCTTGCTGCAGCTTTCCTCCATGATGTGCTGCTTTCAAATACCGACTCATTAAACGGTTTACAGTAAAGGTTTGCTAGAAAATAGTCACTAGGATGCAGCTTCTAAAGATGGGAGCAACAGACACCTGCATGTTTGCATGTTTCTACAATTTATGAATAGAAATCTGTGGAAATTTCCTGCTGCATCATAGCTGAAAAACAGAGAGAGAGATGAAGGCTGGAAGCACAAAACCCCACGTCGTATTCGGATTAACTTACTTTTCCCTCCATGGCTGTCTGACAGATCATGTTGAGATGAAGCGACTCTCATTTCCAAATCCGACTGTGGAGCAGAGGGTGACTCAGTCTAAACCAATCTAGCAATTCTAAAATAAACTATCATAACATCAAGAAGAAACTTTATAAATTTGTCCGACTTCAGGGGGTGAAGAGCCATCTGTGACTCTGTTGACACAGCGGGACAAATCACAGACTACTTCCTTTCTTTCTTCAAAATAAGAGTCTTAAACGGATACTACAGGGTTTCAAAGTTAAAGGAACGGTGATGAGCATCTGTTTTACAATTTTAATGTCTGTAGGTTTCAGTTCTAGAAAACAAGACAAGTGAGATTTTAGCAGATATGAAATGTAAAGAAGCAGTTATGTTGTTTTCACTGGTTGTGGATAAGGAGACAATACTTAACAAGACTGAGATGTTTAAAAGATTCATTCCAACAAAAACACGCAGGAGTTGGATGCACTGACATTTATTTGGCAAAATATACAAATAAATGAAATAACATGTGAAAATGAAGGATTTTCTTTCAGTTCATCTCAGCTTCCACTTCTTCTGCTTTCATTTGAACACACTTCATGAGAGTGGGTTTATCTTTGGGCAAACAGGAAGTAAACATTGTTTGCACCTCTTTTACATTTGTTGGAAAATGTAAATAAACTGGGATTAATTATTTCATATCATCCTGTCTTGGATTTAGACCCTAACAGATATAAAGACCGTTCAGTGGCAGCATCCTGACATCCAACCAATCAACCCAGATGAGCCGCTTCCCATCTAAGACGTTAAATTAAACCCGAAGCTTGATTAGAGTCTGATTGTTGTGTGCGTTAAAGTAAACGAATATTCCCTCCGTTTTCCATCTATTTCTCTTATAGGCACATGCTGAATGTAACATGGGAAAGAAAAGACCTGTCATTCAACAGCCAAGGGTTTCTATCCAACCCCTCGATGGTCATCATTGCTTTGGACCGGGAGAGACTGTGGGACAAGGTAAACATCCCAGAGTCGCATTCTGTCAGCAATCCTCAGCGTCATGAAAACCTCTGTTACGATTTAAGAACGCCGTGGTGATGGGACGCCATCACTAAAATCTGTAACAGATGCGTCACCAATGCTGCGTCAAAAAGGGATGTTTACATTGATTAAAATCATACAAGCAACTCTTGTAGAAAACATTTCCAAGGGTCAGTTTATCTTTAGATCATTTGATTTTCTTTTTAGAAATGGACATAAGAAGAGTTTTGATTTTCCATCCGGAACCTCCAGAAATCTCCTCATTGTTCTTGCAGAACATCTTCTTCTTCTGCCACTAACTGGTGATACTTGCACCATTTTCATTGTGAAATAAGTGACCTGAAAATGAAAGAACATTTCTTTTTGTTTGTTTCACAGTCATAGAAAATAAAACTCAGATTTGATCAAACTTTCGCTTTTCCCTGTTTTTGAAAAAGAAATGAAATGTTTGTAATTTAAAATAAAAATCTTTAAGACACTGAGTTTTGGTTCCGTCTAAAAGAAAAGTCAAGTGACCAAAAGATATTAGACATTAAATGAGATTCATTTTACTCTTATCCCAGCATGTGAAAGGCCAACTATCGCTGCGCTGACACAGTTGCTGCTCGCTGACCCCTGAGCAGATTCCTCTGCTCCTATTTACGTCTCACCGAAAACTTTTCTTTGGCTTTGGGTTTTGAATAAAAATGTTCAAAACAAGTCTAGTTTTCTGCAGATTAAAGATCTCCAAACAAATGAAACAAATTTGCTGAAAATGCAGAACGTTTTCACTCATCTGAAGATTTCTAATCATTTTAAAGGTTAATTCCAGCATAATTAATTCTCTAGATTTCATTTCTGAAAGACGGGAGTAATTTGTTTCCCTTCTAGGGGCCTTATGTACAGGAACATCTGCTGGAAAAGGAACATTGTTGGCTGAAGGTGTCGCCTGCTGTGCTTCACTATCAGCTTCACATCTATCCTCTCTGCACTGGAGTTTATCCAGAGAATAAAAACAGAGCAGATGGTTCAATTGGATCGACTGGATTCCCTGAATCTTTTCTCCTTCATCAGTTTTCCTCTGAACCCTCTTCTTCCTCTTTCTGACTCTAAAGCTTCATCACTTTTCATTTTCCTCATCTTCACTCATGTCTTCCTCCACCTGTGACCCTCCTGGTCTCTCTCTCATTCTTCCTTCCTCAAATTTTATTATTTTTTACTTCTCTTCCAACATGTATTTTCTGCCAAATGAAAAGAAACTAGAAAAGCCTCCACTGATAAATTCCCTTTTCATTGTGAAAAGACATCGAGGAGAAATAATCCCACTTCTTACGGCCGTGTGTCAGAATATAAACCCAGACAAACATTTAGCAAGAGACTAAAGAGCATCTCAGCTGCACCAATACCAGCCGAAGCAAGAGGTGAGAATCTGTGCGTTAAATCATTCGATTATTATGGAGAAAATGCATTAAAGAATAAAAAAATATCCCTGAAATAAAAAAAACTATAATCTGTTATCCAGCAACGACATCTGCAATTAACCTAGAGTCTGTCCTGCCTAGAGTCAGCAGAAGATTTACTCAGGTAAGAACAGGAATAATCGAACCAGAATATTACTGAAGGTAAGAAGTTCAGTGACGTAAAGTTTGGTAAATGTAATTAGTAACTATCCAACTCTGATAAAAATATTATTCAGATGTGTGGTTTTATTTAACTGGTGAACCTAAAACACCTAACGGCCCCTGACCAGGCTACGTAAGTAAATAAATATAATCCTTCTCAAAGTCTTTGTGCACATTTTGTTTTTTATTTCAACAGAAGGATAAAAATGAGCAGAAATCCAACAAGAAGCACTTTTTCTTTTCAGGTTCGTCTGATCCTGCAGCTCTAAATTTAAGATAAACTTGATTCATTTTGTCATCATTAAAAAAGTAAAAGATACTTTGAATTATTATTAATTGTTATAACATTTCTTGGTTTCCCTTTCTTCTGTTTTCTGGGTAAAACATCTCTCTCCTTCTTCATAACCTGGGTTTGCAGTCTGGTGTGTTTTGAGTTTCTCACAGAAGCGCAGACACAGCCGGAGCCTGAGGGCGTATTGAAAAACTGCGACTAACCAGAAAGGTCTGAATGTAATCTCACTGCTGCGGTTGAACTCATTTATTTCTGTCCTGGGAAGACTAACCCACTTTATCAATGTCACTTCCTGGCGGTTCTGTATGTTTTAATGTGTGTACGAAGCTGGACGTGTAATTCTACTGTAAATGTGGAAAAACTCTCAGCTGATTTCTGTGGAGGTTGAGTCTCTTTATCCCCATCAGAGTTAAAGTTTGCATGGAGCAAACACACACATGAAGGAGGCTCTGAATCCTCTGAATGCTTTTTCTCATCTCATCCATTCAGATCACTCCTTCTCTGTCCGTGTCACAGCGCTCTTATCAAGCTCTTCATCTCAGCTGTGACTACATGACCGTTTAATGTCATCCTTTTTATAACCTGTTGATAAAAAACTTTTTGTTGCTTCAGTTATATTATTTTTAGTATAATTGTTAGTTTGATCTTTTAATCTGCTTTGCTATTGAATCACTTAATTGTTTTACATTTTTTTATGCAAACTTCATTTTATTTTCTGGGGAAGATAAACAATAGATCAAAACTAAATAGTTCACAGTGGAAAAAAGTCTCAGAGACAGAAACCGAGCTCTGCAGCGCGTCCCCCATTGTTTGTAAAGTAGCTTAGTCAGTTTAACTTTTTAAGTCTTGCCACGGGTCTTTAATTGAGCTGGTTTCTTAACGAGTGAAGGGGAGAACGGAGCTGGAGATCCATAGACGGATCGGTGTCGTGCAGATGCTCCATTGGTCTGTTGTGGTGAAGAGAGAGAGTGCAGCGAAAAGGCAGAGCTCTTGATTTACTGGTCTGTCTATGTTCCTACTCTCACCTATGGTCATGCAATCTGGATCATAAAAGAAAGAACGAGATCCTGGATCCAAGCGGCTGAAATGAGCGACTTGGTATCTTAGAAAAAGGCTAAAGAGCTCGGTCATCCCCTCCTGGACGCCTCCATCAGGAGGTGTTCCAGGGTTAGGGTTAGGGTCCACCAGGAGGAGGACCAGGGGGCGACCAGGACAGCAGGGAGGGACGACATCTCCCTGCTGTCCTGGGAGAACCTCAGGCTTCTGCCAGCTGTCTAGCAAATTACTGACTGATTTCCTTTTATATCAAAAGTCCTTGAGAAATATGCTTTTACGACAGCTTCATTAAGGATCTCAGATGAATTTTAACCTGGTTTTAAATCTGCTCACAGACTAGACTTTTAAAGAGTTAAATGATTTTTTGGGCCACTGTGCTGCTCTGGTTCTTCTAGATCTCACTGCAGCATTTCTTCTGATGGGTTGTGTAATTGGTTAAAGATGCCTTTTCTTTCCAATGACTTCATAAGAACAGTAGATGATGTTAAATAGACGCCATGTTTTACTAACAGCTCTGATGGCTGAACGACTGACAGTCTGTAAAGTTAAAGCATGAGGAAGATTACTGCTGTGCTGAAAGATGCGAACACAAAAAAACAGGAAGAGGTCCTGCAGAGCATCGAGTTAAACCCTATTAAGTGCATTATTTTTATTATGGATCTAGTTATGATTATTAGAGGTGAGCCATGCACCTATTTACAGCTACAGACTGTTTAATCCTTCATGCTTGTTGACCTTTACATGATGATACTGAATGATCTGTGCAAAAAGTCAGTAATTAATTAAAAACAGTTCAGGTTCCAGCAGTGATAACAAGGGAAGGATAGCATAGAATAAAGATAATAAAGATATAAACTATGCTGTGAGTTTTTTCCTCTATTCTTATGCATAGCTTGATGACCAGAGGATCTCCTTCATGTGTTGTTTCAAATGTTTGATGTGATTTTTTTTTCTTCTAGCTTTTCTTTACGTGGATTGTGGAGCTCTGCATCCCGTCCCCCTGTTATAGTTACAATTTTCCCTTTACCTGTTATTATTTCTGAATAAAGCTCTTCTTACTCAGCCTTTTGCATATTTCATGTTTGCTTTTTCTTGTACCACAGGGCTGAATCGTCCTCTGTGGGATGTTTAGAGCTTCAAATGTGGCACCAAGCTAAACCTTCATCTCTCACACATCGGATGTGTTTAGTTTTCAATTTCAGTTCAGTTCAGTTATAAAGTGCAACTTCAAGACACATAAAGGCAATAAAACAGGACAAAAAGGTCGATCATCCAGACAGATCCCAGGTCAAGTAAAAACGTGTCCTAACTGATCCTCGTTTTCAAATTCAAATGCGTAAAAAGTTATTTTTCTTGGTTTCAGTTATTCTTCAGGTGCATGGAGTTGCTGACTTTCAGCATTTACTCCTGTTGGATGAGCTTGTAGGGACAGTGGACAGAAGCTTCCCTGATGTTGTTGACTTTGCAGCAACAGGCCGAGTCACTTTATATGAAGCTATTGCTTCTCCAATCTGCTGTGTTTGAGAGTTGAGTTTTCTATCCAGTTCATGCTGGACTCACACCTCTGGTGCCGCCGTGGAGCAGCTGAACTCTGCAGCCAGCCTGGTCCAGCTGCGGCTCTGGCTGCAGAAACCGTTACCATGTTGTAGGTTGGTGGGTTGAGTTTATCCAGACATTTGCAGGGTTTTCTTTCTGGTGTTTGACTGTCTGGCTTGTGAAATTCAGAAGCTTGATTCACGGTGGCGTCCAAACAAACTCCCATGTTGCACATTTGTTTCGCCACACAGCCTCCATAACAGAACCGTGGCACCTTATTATAGTTTGCAGCTGGTTGACAAGTGTTTATTTCATATTTCTGGTGCGCATGTCTTAACTCTGGGGGAGTCGCTCGGCTCTTCCCCTGTATTCAAACCCAAAACCTGACAGATATATTAGAGATTTTTATCAGAAAATATAAAAACATGCAAAAACAAGAATGATTTTTGATTAGATTATATAAAGTAAAAAAAACATTTGTTTAGTTCGGAAGGCAGAGCTTTTCTAAAAGAAAAATGTGAACTGAAGTTTCTTTTGATGTACTGTAGAAAATAAACTGACTTTAAATGGTTTCAGTGAAAAAGATGAATAATTACAGCATTGTATAGAATACTGCTTATGACATTTATTAGGTGTTTGTCACTCCTCTTGTTTAAGGATATTGAAGTCTATGCAGAATCCATGAATAAACCGGCCTCTGCTCTCCTTTCATGTTCTAATCCCCAGGTCAGCACATGCAAATGTTGTTAAATAATTGAATAAATTCAGCCGAGCCTGCAGGGAATGGTGCATGAAAAGAAGAGAGGTTGACATGAAGGTCGCCGCTCAGATCCGAATGGGTGTGTTCGCGATACCAATGAGCTCTTTCTCTCCCCACCTTTCAGGTAGGCACATTTGCTCGGGGCATCCTTCAGGTTCGCTACCCCATCTGGCCGCGGTATGGCAGCTTCCTGGAGCACATATCTGATGACCGCCATTTGACGGTGGCCACGCTGGAGGAGCATCCCTTCGTCATGGTCGAGAACGTGGACCCAGGAACTGGAACATGCGTCCGCAACACTGTGCCCTGCAGGCGTCAGTCCAATCATTCAGTCAGGTACAAAATGTAAACAACCTTCATACCAAACACATCAAAAAGTGTTTATCTTAAGCCTGACACTGCTTTCACAGATTCCTGAGTAAAAAAACATACATTTTGATGTTTCCTGCCTCCCTTTAACTTCTTATGTGGAAATCAGTCCAAAAGCTGCAGAACGACTCGTTGCAGTGAGACCCAGATATGCAGCCCCTCCCTGCTCTCTGCTCCACTTCAGTTCATTGCAACTTCCACAGTTCATTTAAGACAGAGTAATTGTTTCTGCTTGACAGTTTAAACAACACACCTTTGGTGTCAAACAGATCGGTGCATGGCAGGAAACAGACATCAAACAGCTATTAGCTCCAACTGCTTCCACCCCATCAGCAGGAAGCCGCTTCTTCATTATGTTCTCATAAACATTGTTCTGCACAAGCACTCGCATTTTTCCTACTCAACAGAAAGCAGTGCATCATAGTGAAATGGTGAGAAGGAACATGTGTGCATTTATAGTCAAAGCTTTTCACTTTGATAAGCCTAAAAACCCCAACTAATTAAATCCATTATCTTCAAATTATCCGTAGTGTTTGGGCCCTTGGAGATAAAAGGGAAAAAGGAGGAAACTTTAAACGAGAAAAAGTTTTTGTGTTGAGTTTTAAATATTTAATAAGAAAAAAACAAAAATTAACATCCTCTTTGATTTTATTACATTCCATTATGCAATCCAAAGTTTGTGACATTTAAACTAAGATATTTTCTGAAATCGTAACGCTATAAATTTGTAAGAAAAAGATTTTAAATTTATCAGAAAAATGTGAAGTTTACTGAGGTTTGAAATCCAGTATTTAGAAAAACCAAAACATTCCAGAAACGGTGAATTTAAGAGATGCTCTATTGGTTATTTCTCTAAGACTTTCATTCCTTCTTCTGTGTGAAAATGATTTCTGGGTTCTAATCTGTGAAGCAGACACAGTTGAAGACCTGAACCCACTAGTGGACACGGATCAGTACGGATACTTTTGTTGGCCTGCTGTTATTGTAAAGTTAAAGTTCAGATTTATTTTTTCTTATTTATCCAACTCTTTCATATTCAACCATTTGTCTTATTTCTACACAATAAAAGGAAAAAGAAAAGTAGAAATTAACTAAAGTAATTATAGATAATTCCACCTTTATTTTTAACTACTTTCTAATAACTTTACATCTATTTGACCGAATGTTGCTGGTAATATTCCCTGTACTTTGCTTCCCCAGATATTAGAGATGTAACAGTTTAAATCCTAAACTATATGATACACATAGTTTTGTATTTTGTAATTCAATAGCACCACATATTCATTATCGTCCTGATTGTTTGTTGAGTAGTGAGCAGATCTCTGTTCCTGCTTGTATCTTTGTACATTTAAAACTGTAGGAACAAAGGAAGCTGCACAGCCGCCTCAGTTTAGCAGCTGCAGATCAGAACCTCTGGATATGAGCCTTGAATCAGGGCTTAATATGCAGAAACAAAAAAGTAGTTTTAGCTTCAGCATCGCAAAAAAAAAACCCTTTTCAGCACATTTTACTGGATGATTATTAGTTGGTCAACAGAGTAAGCAGTGAAATTAATACATTAGCGAAAGGATCCGTTATATATACTCGACAACACTTCTCAACAAAGTATTCTAAGGCTGCATTAAAATTGGAATCCACCAACATTTATTACGGCTTTATTTTATCCATCCATCTCCTCCATCAGGGTCTCTGTGGGGCCGAAGCCTCAGGACAGAGAAGTCAGTTAATCCAACAGTCATGTTGTTGGACTGCGGGGGGAAGCCGGAGTACCCTGAGAGAACCAACGCATGCAAAACTCCCATCCTCACACATCCCTGCTCCCGGCTCCAAACTCCATCCTCCAACATAAAACACACTGAGTAACGAAGTCCTTCTGTGGACGTGAACAACTGTTTAATAAACCTCTCAGTGAGGAGAAGTAAAAGAACTGCTGGACCGGAGAGGTCATCACTCTCTAGAAATATGGATCTACATTTATATCATTTCAATACTATCAACAATGAACTGATACTTGTTGCATTTAAAATTCCTTTATAATTCACAGCTATTATTTTCAAAAAGTCTCAAATCTTTGGTTTATCAAGGAATGTTAGTTCACTAAATGTCTCTCTTTATAAAGTAACTGAATATTTGGAGTAAAATAATTATTACCAATAAATAATTGATAAAGGAGGGTGAATGAAAGAGAGATGAATTACTCAAAGTTTATTTGATCATTATTTCTCCTCTAGACAGGAAATTATTTCTAGAATGTAAGATACTCTGAATTAACAGCATTTATATTGTTTGAGGGGATATATATGTTTTATATTAATATACTTTTCATATATTTAGCAAAACATGTTGAAATGAGAAAATAATTGGTTTTGAATCACAATGATTTAAATGTTTGGGTAAAAGTTTCTCTATTTAATTGTCTGGAACAGTTTTCCTATTTAAATGAGTTGAAAGTGGTAGACTTCCCCTCAAATACTGAAACACAACTGTGGGGGATTTAATGGTATTTAGTCACCATTAAAAATATGCTGAGTTCTTCTTCGTTTATCTGAATTAATTTCAATCTCTGCACTGGTGGTTTTCTTGTTGCACGTCGACTGTCAGTCAATAAGTGTTATCTGTCCCAGCATGCAGCTCTGCAGCCTCTTTCTGCTTCTCTTTCCCTGTTTGTCTCCGGCTGCTGTGTCCCATTTGGACCGTGACCAACAAACAGGATGCAGGAGAGTGGACTGCTGCTATATAAATCTCCTAATCTTTCTGTGGGACTTTGAAAAGCTTCACCGTAGAGCAGATGTTTAGCGTGATTAAAACTTTTTGTCTTGCTCATTAAAACCCCTTCCTTTGGACAGATGATCGCTTGCTTTGCCAGAGGGCTCAACCCACCTCTCTGTGCTGATTAAGAGCATAAATTCAGCCCTAAATTCCAACTTGTGTCTGTCTGATGTATTATAGTGCAGGAAATCCCGCACTGAGCAGATGATCATTTAATGTGGGTTATGAAATAGTTGCCCCTGATTTGATAAGTTGTCTTTCAGCTTGGATCAAACTTTGAAAGAACTTTTTTCCAGTTTTAGCAAATTGAGAATTTTCTTTTTATGAGTTTTTTTTAGCCAAATTAATAGTGACATACATCAATCCAGAT
>JAUZNJ010108612.1:0-10062 GCA_034780135.1 Jordanella pulchra | reverse complement strand
GTTCTAATCCAAAGGAAGCGATTGTTGGAAGCTAAAGACAGACACACGTTAACTTTATGCTTCACGTCGTTCATCTCTGCAATAAAACGGCTGAAATTTGACGAAGACCTGAATCCATTTCAGTCCATTTGTTCTCCATCCAGCCCGATCGGATCGCCTCTCTGCTCTGAATCAGAACCGGAACCAGTTTGGTCGAATTAAAGCCCCTGTAAAGCTACCCTGCTTCTTATAACACACATCCAAATATTTAAAACTAAAAACAGACGTTTGAGCCCCCCACCCACCCCCCACATTAATTACCCTCCCGAAGCACAATCAATCGCTCAGTGCCTGTTACCATGACAACGCCTCTCAGTCCGTCTGAAGCCTGCTGAGCATCAGGATCCTAAAGTTGTACAAGGAAGATTTTCTAGATGTAGATCCGTTATATATGAGAGTAAATGGCCTTTAGATGATCTGTTTCAACTGTAGTGGATTAAAGAACCGGTCAGCACTAAAGTTCTGGTCCAGAAGGTGTTAAAATCCACATCAGTTCAACACTAAAAGTTCATGAGTTCAGTTTATTTTCTGCTTGTTCATTTAAAGAAATTCTTTCAAAGTGAACCAAGGAGCCACAAAATACCGTTTTGCCGAGGTAGGCGTAATTTATGTCAAATTAAAATTAAATTGTATTTTTATAGAGATTACTACGGAGTGATCCAAATCAATAGTTTATTCCTTTTATGTTTTATTAGACATCACAGATAATTAAAAACTCAAACTCTGCTTTCTCAGATAATTAGAACATCAAATAGTGGTAATAAAAGAACATAAATGAGAGTCCTACAGATCCTCAGATAGGAAAAATATTTCATTTCCTTTGTCAATCAATTTAATAATAAACATAAAACTAACAGCAAGGAAAAGCCACAGACCTAAGATCGTCTTTACACCTTTTGACCATCAGAGGGCGCCGATAAATTTACTCTTCAATACGTTTTTTAAGTTATTACAGGTCATTAAAAATAGCCAAATAAAAGTAGAGCAGTTTATTGCAGAGTGAGTCAAATATCAAACAAATTACTGATCCAGCCATATAAAAAAATCACTTAAAACCAAAACTTTTGTAAATAACATGAAAAATAAATGGAAAATTTTGGCCATCGATCCCTGCAAATGTACAGAACATTTTACGTTCGCAGCAGAGTAAAAAAAAACATTCCTTGAATCTAACATTCAAAACCTTCTTCAATCTAAACCAAAAACAGCAAAACAGGAATATAAATGTGAGCCTTTGATCCTTTGGTTTCTCTGTCAATCTTTATCTCTCATCATGTTAATCAGTTTTACTTTAGGACTCATAAAGTTTCCTGATTTCGTCATCTTTACTCGGTACATTTACTCTAAGTGCTTCTCGAAGTCGTTTAGGAAAGGTTTGATCTGAGATTTTAGTTCTTCACAGCAGGGGGCGCCGCAGAGCGAGGTTAAAGACGGGATAATGATCGGGAAAACAGCCCCCACAGCTTCTTCTGCTTCCTGCTGAGCGGCTGAGATCCCGACTATCTGAACCTGCGTGAAATCCTTCCTCCTCCTCCTCTTCCTCTTTTTACAGTATGTCTGTGGTTTCTTCTGGAGTGAGTGGCGTGCGTGTACGTGCAGTTTTCTCTTTTCTAAACTCCGGGGAGCACAAGAAGAACAAGCCTCTTTGACAGATTGTAATCTTTATAATAAACCGTCATTTATTACAAACTGACCACTGGCTTCCTGTCCGATTCTTTCACAATAAAACTCAGCCTTATGTTTAAGATGATGAGCTAATAATTGGTTCCTCTAAATCCCCCTTTTTCTTTCTTATCACTTCATATTTTTTAATATTTTCCTGTGCTGATGCCAAGGCATCACACGCAGTGACATCAGCATGAACATTGTTAATCTAACCAGTCTCATTAAATCATCCTCTCTGAATTGTAAGATTTTAAAATAGGTTTTGAGACAAAAAGTGGGATAGTGATGATATTAGTATTTTAAATACTTATTAGCTGTGATTACACATCCTGCAGGAACCCATGTGGGCCCCATAGTTGCTCAGTTGGGAGTGTTTTTCTGGGGGGTTTCTTCTGTCAGACCTTCAGGGGTTCCCTGCACTCAGCCTGAACTTCTTTCTTTTCTAAAGGAATCATGATTAAAAGGCTCTCCTGGTTAAGAATGGGTGAAACTTCACAAGCTGGAGGAAGAAAGAAGTTTGAGGCAGAAAAACTCAAAGTCCAGTTAAAGAAACAGGAAATTCTGCAGAAACAGAAACCGAGGCGGCGTCCATCAGCGGATGGAGTCTGACGGAAAGTTTGATCCTACTGATCATCTGGGATTTTTACACCTGGAACTCTGATAAAAAACGTTCCTGTTTCGTCTCTGATTCTGTTTGAAAGGAAGTCAGTCTCATCTTCCTCAAGACGTCACTGATGAAGGCAGAGAGACACAGGAGTGGATTTTCACTCCTGGTGAACTTAATGCCACTACTATGTCAATCCTGGTTTAGAAAAAGCAAAAAGAACAAATCAATACAAAGTTTAAGGGCTAAAGTATTTATTCTGCCTGAATTAACTTTGTAATTGTGCTATTTGTTAACCTTTTGTTATTCAAGTCTTTAAAACTCTAAAATGGCATAAAACCCTACATTTATCTGCCTGAATGTTTCATTTCTTAGCATTTTTAATTGGGATGGACAACTAATTGCATTTGCAATATAATTGCAATTTAGGAAAACATAATTTTCAAATCCCAGATGGGTTCAATTTTAGTCACATTAAGTTTAACAAGATAAAGACACTAAATGTTTCCCTGCAGCCCTTTAGGTGGTGATACTTCATTCAAAGAGGGTTTGTTGCCACACAGACGGAGGAAACAGATGCAGTGAGCAGCAGATCCATGGATGACAGTAGAAGAACTTTTTCATGTGACAGATCCACTAAAGTCCCAAAACAATGGACCCTGGAAAAGCTTTGAAAGTCATGAAAAAACTGAAACCTTGAGGTGAAGCATTGGCACACTGAAATAAAATTACCATTAGAATATTGGTTGAAAATAATAATAATAGTCGAGTTTGAGGAGCCTTTCTACCGAACCATGTCTTATCCGCCAAGGAGGTTATGTTTTCAGGAAAGTCTGTCTGTCTGCAGGATAACTTGAAAAGTTATGAACGGATTTTAATGATTTTTTTTTTAAATCAGGTGTCTCTCATGCCAAGGAACAATCTATTATATTTTGATGATGATCCAGATCATAATCTGCATAAAGGATTTTTTTAAACATTGTGAGACCCTAAGCGGAACAAGCAGTTCCCTACTAAACCAGTAGGTGGCAGCAGTGACTACTGACAGTCTCAGCATCAGATAAAACCATAAGAAAAGGAAACCTTGTTGGTTTGTTAGCAGGATCATTGAAAACATTTAAAAAGGATCTTAGGTGTTTTCTACTAGAGGTGATTCATGCCACAAACAACCCATTAAATTAGGAAATGATCCAGATCATGGGTGATTTTTAGCTATAGGTGGAGGTCAGTGCTCACAGAGTTCTTCTAGTTCTTGAATATTTTCATGAACGACAGTTTTACTCAAATAAAAGTAGAAATTATGTTGAAGCTACTATAATACATTAGAGTTAATTGTTGGCTTTACCTTTAATCATCACTGTATCTGAAGACGAATGCAAATAAAGGCATCCTGTTGCTGACAGATCTTCTCACAGCAGGAAGCCTTTTACAGAAATATATTGTCCATGATGCCTGAACTCAGTCCCGATGCTTCGCCAATGCTGCTGTTATGCAGAAAAACAAAATCTTTATAAATTCTGCTAATTCTAACATCTTCAGCTGGTTCTTACGGCTGTTAGGATTTATTCAGACATCTTCTTCCTCTGCTGCCGCTCTGCCTCCGACGGTTCTGCTGCACATGCTGCCCTGAGTATATCCGTGTTTTCTAACACATTTTCAGCCTCTCATCGCGCAATGATTTTTATAGCAGACATGATGCGAGTCGGACTTTGGTTCGCTAAGTTTACTAAAAAGTGAGAGGAGGACAGAGATTTCAACAAATAAACCAAAGGGCTGCATACAGGGTCTGAGTTCATTTTATTCAAATCTAAATATAAAAAACTTTATTTGTACGTCGACTTTCATCCAGGCTCCCTGTAACCTTGCGATCCTATTGGACCGTCCCGATTAATGTGATCATCGGTCAACTGCAGGAATCCAGAACAAAATGTCTCCTCCTCTAACAAAGATCAGGTTCTGTAGATCGGTGCTTGGGGTCCAAACCGTGCTCTAAATCCACAGCGGCCTGATCAGACGCGACCAGAAGCTGGAAACAGGCGCTGAGGTGGCCGCCTGCCGTTCTGGTTCCTTTGACAGGTGGAGGACCAGCTGCACTGATTGCTCACGCAGCTCCGTCTGCCGACGTTGTTGCAGAATAAATAAATCCTAAAAGTTGGTTTTAGTTTCAACGGGACAAAATAAAACTATGACGTCAAACTTTCAAACTCTGCACAAGGTTTTCATGGTAGGTCGAGTGTTTCTCCAACGCTGCTGGTCTGCAAACAATAACCTCCCACAGACGACATGAACTTCAACTTGACCGAGGAGTTTCCTGTCAGTCAGCTGCTGGCTCATCCTCCCTGCTCTCTGATTGGCTGGCGGGTTGCTGACCTGCAGCTGAGTTGTTCTGAGCTGAAAGGTCGACGCCACTTCTCGGATTGTAAACATCAGAACAGGTAGGCGGCTCTGAGCTCCTAACATCACAGAGAATCAATCCGCTGCTCGACTTTAAGAAAAACATATCTACAGGAAAACATCCAAATCTATTAATCTATTTCTTGAAATTAATTGTACTGGTTGGGTAATGAGTGAGAGTTTTACAATAAACCAACCATGAACCGTTTATGTTTAACCTGCTGAGTTTCATTCCAACACAAGAACATTTTGTGCTTTACTGCCTGCAAGAAGAGTTTCTGCAACATTTAACAAACGCCTCAAGCTGAGTGATTTACAATGCATTTTAAATAAAGGCCTCAAACTGAAGGCAGCTGCATTTTAGACATGAAGACGGATGTTTTAGTGTAGTAGTCTTTAAAGAATTTTAAACTGAGGCTCAGGCTATAAGAAAAGTAATTTCAGCAGTTTTTCTCCTCAATATAACATCGTTTTCCTGCAGTTACTGTTGAGGAAATAACAGCTTAATATGCTACAATGGAAGTAGAGTGAATAAGAACAATTTAATCAGCCTTTCTGTTTAACCTGCTCTGCAGTTCTGTCAGTTTTCTGTGTCTCACTTTATATTCAGGTTATTATTGCTGAAGTTCTGCAGAGACCGTCAGGATCCCAGTTCAAACAGCAAACTGCTGGATCAGCTCAGATATCAGAAAACTCTTAAACACCTTTAAGGTTTATTTATGAATTCATTTAGTAATTGATGGATGAGCCTCTGGTCATAAATTAAACCAAATTTCTCCTCCAAAATAAGTTGGAGTCTTTGGATCTCAGGAGGATTTAAAGCTGGAAATCAACCTAGAATCCTAAATAAAAAAGGATAACACAGTCGGATTAGTGGATTTTCCTGCAATATTCGGTTTAATGTTTTCATTACAGCCAGATTTTACAAAACACATGCAGGAAAAACGTTTCTCTAAAAAGTAATAAAGTATTCTTTATTATTCTTATTTGAAAATCTTGGCCCTCGGGGCCAAAAGCTTGGACAGCCCTGACTGAATATATCTGTATAAGTGGGATTTATAACAGAAGACATGTTGCTTTACTGACTGTTGGTTTGAACCAGAGACAGTTTGTTCCTCAAATTTAGTAGAAAAATCAACGTCTAAGAAAAAAGAAGAAAAATGCTTTTAGCTTCAACAAGGAGCCTTAAAACAACCTTCAAAAGGAAATAAGAGGTGGATGAACAAACAACTCAAATGAACTTCTACCTCACTGGTTTCTGTAGGAGGAAAAAAGGACGAATTAAAAAGAAAAGCTATTGAGAAGAAAGAAGAGTTTAATGTCCAGGGAGACGTTACAGAGGCTGGAGGAGGAAAACGTTCAGCCACAGACGGAGGGAACCGGTCTTATGTGAAAAGGAACTAATTCATTTACCAGCAAGTCTTTCACTACTTATTCTCTTCATGAACAATAAATCCTGTAAATTTGAAAACATTTCTTCTTCATTTGTCCAAGTTACAAAGGGTGGGGGGGCAGCCCATCCTGCCATAACGCCGGATCATTGAGTAACTCTAAAAGGTTTTTATCCTGTTCACATCTGTTCTTTAGGTCTTTGTGAACAATAAAAGTATAATAGTGACAATGTCCTAAATTTGTGTGAAATCATGCAGCTTCACTGTGTCACATGTCCAACGTGAGACTAAAGGTAAAAGACTTGCTGTTAAATGAATTTGTTCCCTTTTTCTTGAGGGGAACAGATTGTTTCAGGTGGATAAAATATTTGCTTCCTCCTCTTTCCTTTGCTTCTTGTTCCTGCCTTAAACTTAGCAAATAAAAAGCAAATGTTTATTCATCCTCCATGACTCTTACACCCTCATCTTCTCAGGAAGTTTAATTTTACATGCTTGCTTTCAAATCACTTCCATCCTCTTTGATCATGAATTAAAAATTCATAAAGACAGACTTTGTTGGAAACCATGTTTAGTGACTGACTTTGATTCGTCAGGCTTAAACAAGAGTTAGAAAAAGACCGATTCACACAATAATCTGTGTAGGAAGAAGTCCACACAAGACCTCGTTTACTCTTTTATTTTGGGGATATTTTCAAAACAAAAGTTGAATGTTACAACATTGACATGATCTACGAGTTGTTGTAGTTAGAAATCCATCAGAAGCGCCGTGAAAATGATCCGATCCGCCTCTCTGGGCGCAGTGTGCGCTCCCAACAGGAGGAACAGATGTTCACATAAGATCTCAACGTTCTGAGATGAATCTGATCCAGCAGCAGAACAAGGAGGTCTGGCATTGAAACCCACATCCTCCGCTCCGCTTCGTTCCAGACCGCCTGCGCAAAGCAAAGCCTCCACGGTTCCTCCGTCCTTCTCAGAGTTCCTTTATTATTTATTAATTCATAGGAACACAATACCAGATTATGAAAACTTCATTTAATAGGCCTATGATATTAAAACTCGCCACTGGCCTCCAGCACACGGACAGTTTCTGCCCAAACCTTTTCTTTTGTTGCGGCTCTTTGTAATAAATATATCCAGGATCCTACAAACTTGGTTTGTTCTCTGAGTCGACATTCAGCGTCTCTTCATCCAGAAGAAGCTGAGCTCCTGCAAGTGACTGGATTTGAAGAAAAAGTCTTTCAGCATAAAATAAATATTTTGATCAACGTCATATTTGATCTCCTTGTATGCTGAAGTACCAGTAGTTTGCATCCAATAATTAAACTGTCTTCTTTTTCCAGGAATATATGAAAATTATGCTTTCATTTGTGGTTACCAATCTGTCATTACCTTGTTTTACTTTGAAAAACCAGGTCTTCTCTACCTTGTTTTTCCTGTTTGGTGACTTGGTTGGTTTCCGACGGACCGGGGCGGAACAGAACATAGTTTGGCTCCGTATTTTGACGGTGGCGGACGGAGATGACGTACGCAGACGGACGGAGGAGTAGCGGTGGATGTGGAACAGTTCTCATTGATTAACATGACGGAGCAGAGGATGTGCGATCTGGGAACGAGGCAGAAATAAGAGACTTTTCCTGAAATAAAATTAAACGTGATAAAAACCTGCTGCTTAACCTTCACTTCGCTACGAAAAGGCAAAAGAAAGCAGAAGTTTGGATCATTTTAGTCTGGAATACGTGTGGCTTAGTAAAATCCCTCAGTTCTGTCTTCCAGGCGGACATGTTATCCATCCCAGATCTGATCCGGAAGAAGAGGGACGGAGAGCAGCTGACGGATGAAGACATCAGGTTTTTTATCCAGTCTGTGACGACTAAACAGATGCAGGACTGTCAGATCGGTAGGAACAACTAGACTCTCATACTGAACGGAAGGTCGGGGTCTTCTGAGATCATGAGTTGCGTTTTCTGTCCTAAGGCGCCATGCTGATGGCTATTTGGCAGCGAGGGATGGTTGCTGCAGAGATTCAGAGCCTCACAGAAGAGATGATGATGTCAGGAGAGGTGATGAAGTGGCCTGATGACTGGAAAACGCTGATGGTGGACAAACACTCGACAGGAGGAGTGGGGGACAAAGTGAGCCTGGTGTTGGCGCCGGCGCTGGCCGTTTGTGGCTTTAAGGTACGCCTGGATTTATTTAGGAAACAAACACATTTAGAGACCCGTTTAAAGTCTTTCAATAAGAGTAACGGCAGGAATCATTCAATAACGAGGGGTACTCGTACTCCCACATGGAAAAAATGAGGAGGACAGAAATACATTCTCCAACGTCAACTTTTTTATTATTAAAATGAAACTGGGTAAAAATTTGTCTTGTTAGGCTTAAATGGGTTTTTCAGTTACGAACAATAAATCGACTGCCTGGAATATCAGGTCGTCCTCAAACTCCATCCAAGGGAAGAGTTGGATCCAATCCCATTTAAAGCTATAACCTCTGATAGCAGCGCTGCTAAAAATCATCAAAATACAAAATGCTGCTGTCCTGCCCCGTCTGCTGACATCTATCAAAATGAAAACAACCCTCATCTTCATGTAAATAATAACCGGCTTCACACCAGGATCAACATCAGCAGGACAGAAAGTGATTAAAAAAAACTCCAAATACATTTAAAACTCAAGAAAAACTTTATAAAACAAGCTCCAGTGCAGTGCTTCTCAACCTTTCTGAGTCGCCATCCCGATTTAAGCTAGGAAAGTTTAGTTTACGCAGCTGGACGTGTAGTTTTCTAGAAGACGTTTCGCTCCAACCTTGGGGTCCCATGACCCCAAAGGTTGAGTTCGGCTGTTCTAGCAAACCGAAACAATCAATATTATAGAAGTGCACAGTGGATGAAGATGTGTGTCAATTAAATGCAGGGAGGATCTATTTTAGTGCAACAGGTTCAAAAAAGAAACATTAAAATATTCACATCCCACCTTTTAATTCAGGGGGATGAGTGTCGCTCATGTTGAACGGGGTAAAAAGTCTAAAATGTCCCTAAATACAGCGACAGCGTAGCAGAGTTGGTAACGCTGTGCTCGCCTGTCTATGAGAGCTGATGGTAGCCCGGCGCAGGGATCAGGTTTTCACCGCTGCCCTCATGTTTATGTGCCAAAGTCAGGGTATCGACATATTTCCATTGTAGCTGTAAAAGTTGGAATCTTCCAGAGCTTTGGTTTTTACTCTCTGCTGTCGGCTGCAGCGTGTTCACCTGCCTCTGAGCCGACTGCAGTTTCAAGGCTGCGGCCTTCACTGCGCTTTTCTCATGTTTACGTGTCCATAAGGAAGTAAAGGGTTTATATATATATAAATACATAAAACAGGTTTGCAAAAAAAATGGCCACTTATCAATTAAATGCTACTCAATTGATTAGATCAATAAACTTTAGATTAATTCATTAAACCAATGACTAGTTTTCTTATTACTGATATTTATCATATAATTGCAAATCTTCGATAAACAGCCACGATCCTGAGCAACACCACGGTCACATGACCAAATAATCTGTTTTATTTCTTTCAAATTAAAGACAAACTTGTCTTTAAAAAGTACAACAAATGTTTGAAAGAAACTCCAGCTGAATTAAGGAGTTAGTCTGACTCTTGCTAGCGAGCTTCTCCTGGTCGTTTCTCACCGTGCAGCTGATCCTGTTGCTCTGCAGATTTAGAAAACTACTGCCGTGTTGTTCTGCCCTGAACTTTGGGCTAACTTTAACAATTTTTGGAAGACTTCAGTGTTTCCTTATTTCTTGACTCATCCGTGGAGATAAAACGTCGCCTCCATAACCAGGTAACGGCAGATCCAGCACTGATGACTACTTCTCTCCCAAATAAGTGAATTCTGTGAGACTATGCATTCTGTCATAGATTGTACAGTGGGGAGAACAAGTATTTGATCCACTGTGGATTTTTCAGGTTTTCCACTTGCAAAGC
>JAUZNJ010108611.1:0-46696 GCA_034780135.1 Jordanella pulchra | reverse complement strand
AGTTTGCAATTTGGGTTGTAAAATCCACCACATATTCCTGCTTTCAAAGATTATAGTTTACAGGAAACGCATAGTTTTAATTCACAAACAGATTATGTCAGAATTTAGATACAAATTTGTAAATGTTGCAGATAAAATTATAAACTCCTACTTAGAAGATTGTCTTTGAAGACCTATTCATTGTTTTAAAAGCGATCACTCACCTAAACACAAGGTGTTACTACTAAACAAAATGCCATGACACAAAAAAACTGCATCAGTAGAAACGTTAACGTTAAGGAAGTACCGTATTTTCTGGGTTATAAGTCGCTCCCGAGTACAAGTTGCACTAGCCGTAAAATGTGTAATAAAGAAGTAAAAGACGTATATAAATCGCACTGGAATATAAGTCGCATTTTTTAGGGAAATGTATTTGATAAAATCCAATACCAAGAACAGACATGAATTCTTTGTCCTCTGTGTCACTTTTAAACACGTCTGCAGTAGAAGATGCAGCACTTCCTCTTATACTTTTTTTGTTTTCTTTATGTAAGTAAGAGTAACCTCCGCTTTTCACCAGTCCCTTACAAGTTTCTCGCTAACTCCAAAATTTGCATGTTTTACTACCTGCAGCTTGTAATTGCAGAATATGATTTTGTTTTCGGTGCCACACAGGCCTACAGCGTCCGTTTGCGGTTTAGTGTGAAAATAATGTAATACCATTTTAATAATATCACACATGAGTTGCTCCAGAGTACAATTTGCGCCCCAAGCCAAACTATTTAAAAAACTGCGACTTATTGCCTGGAAAATACGGTATATCAATTAAAAAAAAAATATGTAACGCATTAAAGACATTTTGTCTTGTATGACTCTAAAGTTGCAGCACTTTATGATGATTGTATTCAGAGAAGCACTGTGGCTATTTTTTGATTCCTTAATGCATCCTAAAACCATACAACTGTCTACCCAAATTTATTGCATGGAAAGTGCTGTACAGCCTGACCTTGCTCTGCAGCAACACCCCTGAGCGGCACTTTGCTCACTGAATGAAACAGTGCGCATGTAACGCTAAAAAAAAACCACTATTTAGGTAATGCTTTGACCAGTGAGGTTTCTAATCCAATCAGGCGCTCCGGGGTTACAACAGTCCAGAAGCTTAACCTGTCAATCATGAATTTGCTGCTAAACACTACAGAACCTCCAGCAAAATCGCTTTTTGGCTCTGATACTTATGAAAGTTTGTTCAGTGATTGAACTTCATTGCTTTAAAAGATGCGCTTGTCCATTTTCTCCTTTACCCTCATGATTTGCTCTTTTAGGCTTTCAGTTTACAATTTTTTTTTCTTTTTCCACCACATGACCTTTTGTACTTGAGATGATTTAAAATGATATTCTGTTATCTAGGCTACTGCGAGGAAATTTGTATTCATCGGAAGCTTATTAGGAATATCTGCTAGCAGGAGTTCTTGTCTGTTTTACTTTGATCGTGCTCTTAATATCCATTGCCTTAAGGAAATAATATCCATTGCATTTAAGTGGAAAAAAATCTTGTAAGGCTTTAAAATTTCTTTGATTATTTACTTTTGCAATCTACACAGCTTACTGTTAAAAATGGTAGTAGGTTCTCAGGAAATATCAACACATAAATACGACTGATGCATGACCTGGTGACGCAGAGCATTGGCCTGGAACCCTTTAAGACATACTTCCTTTTTAGTTTTTCTATTATGGGAAAGAAAACATCATTGACACTTATGATTAAGGTCTGTATCCATTGAAGTAACAATTTGAGACCAAATTTACTTTGTAATGTTGTTAGGTTCAGCAGAAATGACTTATTATTCTGTGAAAAGGAATCTTAAGCCAGAGTTAGTTCAAAATGTGACCTGTGATCTGGGAGGGAGGGTCACTCAAGTCACAGTTTTTATATTCGGTTGCAGAACTGATAAGCAGTAGCTCTTTTCAATAAATGTTTGTCTATTTGTGTGTTTGATTTCAGTTGTCCTTTATGCTACTTTAAAACATACATTTTAAAAACAAAACTATTTACCGGTTATTTAAATCTGAGTAGATGTTCTGCATTGGCTTGGCATATATTTTGTTTTGCATTGTACTCTGGCTTCCTTCTTCTTTTTTGATTGACAGCAGTCCTTTACTTTCTCCCCTTGCTTTGCTGATTCTTAGAAAATGACATGTGAAATGATAAAATGATAAAAAAAATGACTGAATTACTGATGCAGGAATTTCTTTTGAAGTCTTCATCATGCTTAAGTGTTACCACGTCATAGTATTCTGGGGTTGCACAGAAGATCAAGTGTTTCTTTTTGGTTTTTTTGTTTGGTTTTTTGGGCCTTTTTTATGAGATTAGAGTCGCTACTATAGATATTGAGTACATTAAAGATAAGTGGTCCGAGTATAATAATGGCTTTGAATGCTAGAGTAAGACTGTTTTCATAGTTCCCATATTGCTTGGGTTAAGGGTTGCATTGGCGACAAAAGTTTCCCTCATTTTTATTCAGTAAGGAAAAGAATGTTAAGAACAGAAATTGCCTAGTGATAAGACAAAAAGAGGCTTAACGTGTTATTCACCAGCCTTTATATTTTGGCAGAACGAGGACTGAAGGTCAATTTAATGATATCTGGTTCTGGTCTCTCTCTTCTCTGAAATCCTGCCGCTTCATGAATATTATAATGAACAGCATTTACTCAAAGCCCTCGCTGGTCGATAACTGTTCAATGAACCCCCGACAGGCACACACACACACCGTAGAGCAGTCTTCCTTAGAGGCGTCTGTATCTTTCTACTCTTTTAAGCCTTTGTGACCAAGGAAAACCCCACATGTGGTTGCATGAACAAATACAGCTTCTTAGTTTAAATAAAGCAAGAGCTAAACTATAAATAATGGAGAGTGTTCAAAGCAGTCCCAACAGAATCCTTGGTTTGATGTGAGGCTTTGTGGAAGCTCTCTTCTCAACAGGAAATAAAAGGACTTCCAGTAATAATGATTGCAAACTCCAGATGAACCAAGTAGAATTATGTGGCTCATTTCCAGTAGATGATTTTTCATTATATATATACATATATATGTGTATGTATGTATATGTATATACTGTATATGTATGTATGTATGTATGTGTATATATATGTATGTATGTATGTATCCTTATAGAATAGAAATACCCTTATTGACCCACAATAGATAATTTTGGATAAAAATCAAATTACAACCCTAAGTTTATACGTAAAAGACTACAACAATTTCTGAATTCTGTAGCAGAGATTGAAAACTTTTCCCTCTTCCAGCGTAAAACTGAACACTTGTGCTGTCTTTGTGAGGCTTTTCTGTTACGGAACGGTGGATTTTGGCAGTTCGTTTTCACTAAAGGCACATACCACACACACACCACGACCTGTTCCCCTCACACACATACATAATCTGTATATAATCTATAACCCTTATGTACCATTATCTATCTTGTATTATAAACCTTCTAATACATATACAATCTATTCCTAACATTCCTGTATATTCTGTATAATCTGTATAATATGTGCATATAGCTCCCATATTCATATTATATTTACACAGAACATTTTATTTTATTCTTTAACTATCCTTGTACACCTCTATATAAACATCTACATCCTGTATAGCACTTCTGGATAGATGCAAACTACATTTCGTTGCTTGTACTTGCGACGGTGCAATGACAATAAAGTTGAATTCTATTCTATTCTAAACTGTGTTCCAGGCATCAGTGAAAGTGAGAAAATTAACATATGCACTTCACCAGGTTTGCTTTCACACAAATTGGGCCAAATAATGTCATGTCATTCCAAAAGTTTGATTCTGGAGAGGTATTGCTCCTGTATTGTGCTGATTGAGAAGGAGAAAAAAAAAACAAAGTCCATCTCATCTATTGGTCACGACCAAAAGCTGATCGTCATTCTCCTTTTGCTGTCTTTTTCAAAGCTAACCCTTTGTACAACAGTGTTTGTCAACCCCCTGTATCTCATGCAACCATGACCTCAGTAGATATTCAAAATGTAAAGATTTATATTTAATACTAAAGCAGCTGAAATATATAGTTCTATTTTGGTTTTCTTCTTCTGCCTCTTTTTAAATCTGCTCCTGTTACATCAAATCCCCTCTTCCTGCCTGACCTGTGTGTTAACTAATCAGAAAACTGCAGTACTTTTGAGTAAAAAAAAAAAAGATTAATCTAAAGATTGGTCATTTCCAGGGATCAACTCTTTCTCTGTGCATTTTTCTTGCACTTTATTTAATCTATTCATTAAGAGGACAGCATTGAAAAACAATGGCTAGCTAAAATGGCATCTTTAGAGAAACTGTGCCTTATTGCAAGGAAAAAAAACAATAAAACTGCAAGCTTTTCACTTAACAACATGTCCCCATTTAGTAAAAGGAGAAAAAGTAAAGTGCAGGGATGAGAGTTTGGTAGGCTTAAATCCTGGTTAACCAGGCTGAGCTTATTAGTCCAGATTTCCTCATCCTCATTCCAGAGGGAAAGCCTTGGATCATTGAGCCAAGCTGTCTGCATGCATATCTGGCAGTGGAATGGGGGATAGCACACATACACATAAGTCAGCTAATGAGTGCTTTAAACAAATATTGCAGTGAGTTATAAACAAAGTGTTTGGTTTTAGGTCGCTGTAGGGAAATAGCCTGTCACCCTTCACCCTCTGAGGTTACAAAAGGAGGTTAGCAGTACACCAACCAGCAGGGATTCCTTTTCTCTCAGGAAGCTGTGGTACTATGACCTTTTGCCCTCTATACTACCTCTTTTGTGTTTCCAGTTGTTTCTTGACAGCCATTTGTCTCCATCCACTCGATGCAATGAAATTCCTTTCATTGATTCCCTTGTGAGGATCTTACAACCAGGAAGTGCTTTGACTTTTTCTTAGTTGAGGAGTTTTATTACATGTTCTAGTTGGGAGAGTTTAACTTGGCCTTTACTACAGTGGAAGGTAGGTCTGTGTGTTATGGCTGAACATTTTTTCACGATCTTTGCCTTTCATATTAGTCAATAATCATTTATTGGTGTTTTGAAATAAGGACTAAGGAAAACAGATTAATTTAAATTGAAACCATATTCCTGTTTAAACTTAATGTTTTACCTTTTTTAATAGTGCTTCAGGGGTTATATTCATTTTAATTTATTGCTGAGCCTTGGTCTTTATATTTTGTACTTTTTTGATGCTTGGATATTATTCATATGCAACATGTATCCCACATTAATGCAAGGTAGTTTTCTTTTTATCATGATCAGCTTTTTTAGGCTGCTGAATGTTGTGTCTAAATAAAAACAAACAAAACATGTTTTAACATGTTTCTTTTTAACTGGCCTCATTCCTCTGTGGGCCTTTTTCCAGCAACATTCACACACACTGGAAAGTTTTGTCATCATAACCTGTTTTTTCTTAGTATGAGATGTTGTCAGATCAGAGATAATTTGGTATTTTCAAGGTTTAGATCATCCCATCATCATTCAGGGTCAGTTGAAACAGAAAAACAAATCCCCATGAATGAGGGGAAACTCTTAAGCTACGTTCACACAGCAGCCTGACGTGACCAAAATCCATTTTTTTTTTGTTTGTTTGTTGTTGTTGTTTTACCCATATCGGACCTGTATCTGATCTTTTCATGACAGTCAGATCCAATTCTTATTTTTTTTTACAAATGTGACTTGTCTATGTGGTCCTAAATCTGATACACTTCTGATCTTTTTCAAATGCAACCTGTGTCATTAATACTCAACAAAAGTCACTATTCTGCGTCTTGCTACACAGAAGCAGGAAGAAAAACAACCATGGCGGTTGATAAGGTGGAGAGCAGTCTTACTTTTTGATCTTCTTGAAAAGATTGTGTTTTTAATGCACAAGATTGGGAAAGAAATGAAAGATTGCGAGATCCTCTCCAGCATCCATGTTTACTTCTGTAAACACGGAGCGTGCTTGCTTGTGACGTCATTGCGTCCTCTACTGAGCATGAGGGACAGTTAAGCTGTATCAAAGCAGTTCACACTAGAGATCACATACAAGTTGCATATATTTGGAAATGTGAAAGACCACTCAAACTAATTGGATTTCACCCAAAAAACTCTGAATTGAGCATCAAGACCTGCAGTTTGAACATAGCCTCAGTTTATCTTGAATACTGGCAATTGAAACTGGTTTCCTTCACGCAGTCATATCAGGGCTAGTTATGCACACAGAAGTTTCAAACCCAAGTAAGAGTTAATGACGTTTTAGATCTTACTGATGCCAAGTATTGATCCAAATACAAAATAAAAGCCTAATCACAATGAAAACCCCCCGTCACCTTCTTATCCCCACAACACTGATGTAGTCTAGCTGCTTAAAGTCTTACTATCATCAAGCATTAACATCATTTTAACCATCAGCTCAACAACAAGTGTGTCCATTTCTCTTGCTTTTTCTTTTCTGTTTTTAGTGGAGGCGTTGAGCTCGAAGAGCTCACAGGCGTGAAGTAGACTGGGTCACACATCCCTCCTTATCCTCAGACATATCGGCAGAGTCGATAAACGACACGGCCAGCTTCCCCTCACAAACTAACACATCACTTCAAACACCACACTGATGGATTTCCTTGTGAAAAGAACATCCTGCACCTTCACAGAGACTTTCCGTGCACAGCTTTATTCACGTCATATTAAAATCTTTTTGCCTATTGTGCATTTTTTTATATGATTAAACCCCTTTTACTTGACCCTCCACATGTTCTGATTGATGTAGATCACTGTGGTCTTTGATCAGGATCTTAGGAAGACCTGCTTCACACCAGTTCCTCTTTAATCCATCTCAGTTCTCCTCTTTCAGGGCTAAAGCCAATCAGTTCTTCTCTCAGTATCAGCCTGTATAATAGACGTCGGCTGTGCACACTTGCTGTTTCAGCTGCACTGATAAGGTTACAGGGTTAGTGTGCGCATATGCTCACTAATTCGCTAATTTGCTCTTGTAACAATTAAACAGTCAGCTCTGCCAACTCACTCTCAGTTACCCCCCCATTCCTGTTTAATAGGAAACTGAAGCTGCTTGGAAGCTGCTCAGTTCCTTGCTCTTTTCTTCTTCTTTTATCTAGAAACAGGGTAAAGCTTCTTTAACAGCTGTGAAACGAAAACAGCGGCTCAAAAGTAAAATAATTGATGCCATTACATTTCTCTCAAATGCGTTTTACTGGAAGTCATGATGCTTTTACAGGTTTGCTTTCATGTTGGACGATCAGCATGTTTTTTTTGTACTTATTTTTGTGTTCAGCTTCACACATCAGAGAGGATTTAAAGCCTAGTTTACGAGAGCTGAAGTGAGCTGGACCCCCTGAACCCGACTTGTGTTTAAAGAAGAACCGGCCTGATGCTGTTGGTCTTAAAAAACCACAGCTAAACTACAGCACTCATTCTTTGTATTATTCTTAACTATTTGCAGTTTTTATGTATTGTTGTGAAGCTGGTATACGAGAAGGATGCCCTCTTCAGGGTGACCTCCTCCCTTCCTGGTTGCACTGGTGCATACCAGCATTTTCCTTCTTTTAAATATCAACCAGATGAAATTATATTAAACTTTATTTTTTATGCTTTTCTATCTGCACATTTTCCAGACTATACTTGTAAATTTCAACTTTCAGCAGAGGTAACTCATCCTTCTGTTGTCCAATGATCAGTTAATCTATACACCTCTGCTAGGCACCGGTGAAATTATTTATATATTTTTTTCTTTAATGGTGACCCCCACTGCTTGAACGGAGAACAATTAGACAAAACGCCAAGAGAAGCTTTAGGGTTCGATCCTGGGAACCATCTAACATTTCTTACCAAAACTACTGAATGTGGATAATAATATGGGTTGCAATTAGATATAAAAGATTCTCATTTTTATCCAGATGTTTTGTCCTATTTTTTTTTTTTTTAGCTTCTTTACATTTCTCTCACCTGTGTTTTTCTATATTACCCTTAGGTTTATGCATTTATGTTTCTGTAAAACTGATACGTGCGTTAGATCCTCTGAGGTTCAAACTTTGCTGTTTATAAGCGAAGGCTTCTCTATGAAAAAACGATCTATATTTTTTACTTTTTGTCATAATCTAACAAAACAAGTTCAGCTTATAATTGTTTACCGAGGAGCTGGTAAGCACAGCTATAAAGGGCGGAATTGACTTAATAAACTGAGGCTCTTTGTTTTATTACTATAAATCAAATGTTTCATTGTTTTACTGAATTCATTTTAATTTACATTATCTTTTAGTCTCATTTTTAATTTTTTTTAGTGTCCTTTAGTTTCATAGTCTAATTTACAAATAAATGCTTGCTAAAAATCATTCTTTTATACCATCATTCAATTTCCATTGTGTGAGTAAGATTTTTTTAAAATAAAGGTTTGTGCCACTTGCCAAATATAAGAACCAACTCCAAAACGGTAAACCAGGGGTAAACACTGAGCTCTGCCAACATACACATATTATAATTAGTTCTGTGCTCTGCTCCTCCTGCTGCCAGCTCCCAGTGCTGCTGCAGGATAATGCAGACCTGGACTGTGTGCACAGAACATAGGAGCTGTGAGGATTTAGTGAGCCAATAAATTGCTGGAGTGATCAGTTCTTGGAAGAGTCTGAGCTCCATGTGCTCAGTTGATATTCTAAACAAATTTGTTTTATAGCCTGAGATGCACTCGGCTGTTTCTCTCTTTAGGACCACCTTCAATCTAAATAAATGCTCTTGTGAGTTTTAAAGTGCACATGTGGAACAAATGTGCACTAATTGACTTGTGTGCAGTTTTATTGCATGCACAGGCATGCTCTTCTGTCTCCTACTTGTTCATAAAAGATGATTTAGGAAACAGAGACAGGCCGATTATTTTGCTCCTTAACACTCTCTGCTCTGCATCTGCCTGGTGTGTGCTGGAACTCAGCTGCACACAGCCTCACAGCACAACCTCATGACAAGGCCTCGCACATATATCTCTGCACACATAGTGGTTTTCTGTGCAGGCAGAGCAGAAACAGCCTCTGTTGTCAGAGCATAATTGAACGCATACGCTCTTAGGAGGTGGGAGAGTTCTCCTGGTTCGGGCTAAAAGTGCAGCCAGGTTCACTGTTGAAACTCTGTAAATCACCTAAATGATGAGATCAGCATGCTGGCACTTTCACACCAGCACACGGGGGCATTTTGCCCTGCAGCGCTCTGTACTGTATGCATGCGTGTATCTGAAACCTAAGTGTATTATAATTTGGCTCTGATGAACCTTCCGTTGTTTAGTAGCCAGCTCTGCTATCATAAAAACTCATTTTCCAACACTCCATTGGTTTCTCTTCCTCCCTCTCCCCTCTCCATCCTCCACTATTAACCAAACCAGTTCCCTCCACAGTTGCTGTGCCCTGACTTCCCAGCAGCAGCTGGAGTCTCAAACACTGTAGGAACATTGTGTGGTGAATGGGATCATTGTTTGGGAGCGGTTTGGATCAGGATTGTTGTGTATTCCAAGCTGTGTAGCATGCACCAATGCTCATGTGGAGGTATTGCACAGTTTATATGTACATTAGTAGACTGATTGCACACCAGAATGTGCAGCCGGAGTTTGTCCTCCAGTCTAATTATCTCTGGGATTTTTCCCTGCTCCGTTTTTTTTTTTTTTTTGTTATATCTTTTCTTTCATGTTCTACTGCTCCTTTCATCCATAAGCAAAGTCTGCAGTGCAGGAAAGGAACAGAGTGAGAATGAAGGAAAGTAACGGAAGAGGGTGGAGAGAGGCGAGGCACATAGTTGTGGCTGGCTAATTGAAAGCCAGCAGTTTGGTCAGTAAAGTCCCTGATTTGGGAGTGGTCAGGAATTTTCATGTCTTTTTTTTGTTGTTGTTCATACATAAATGCCATAGTTTGACAGAATTTTTACTAATCAATTTTTTTTTTAAGTTGTGTTTTGTTTTTTTTCTTAGTAAAAGAAGATTTTACTGCTTGAGTGACTCTTTGTTGAACCTTATTGATATCATTTATATTTTCAAGCGTCATGTTTTATGGGACCCTTACCCTGTCTGTTCCCCGTTTTTGACTGTTAAATCTCATGTGGTGTCCCTTGTTATTTAAAAAGGATACAATAGTTAATGGAAAAGAAGGGTCATAAAATGTTGGGCAAAGTGTGGGATGACTTAATGCTCTGTACAGTGGAGTCTAAAGATAGTGATTTGATTCAGAGTTCCACTGCATGTTAATAGGTGTTAATGACAGATAATGCTTCAATTTTAATTGTTTTTCTCTGTTTTTTTGGGGGGTTAAGTTACACAATAAAACATTATTTTTAAGGAAAAAGGGAAAGGCTTTCACTGGGTGGAGATTAATCATTCTTTCGTGTCTTTAAATTATTCTGTTATCCTTATTATATTTCAAAATTATTAAACTAAATGTATGTTTTGACAGTACTGGATTTTATTTTTTTCAAATTCATGGTATTGCTTATAAATATTTCCTTTTTTCATTTGTTTTCTTTGAGTTGACATATGTTTTATAACGTTTGTGGTAAACCTCAATATTATGGTGTATCTGCAGGCATCTGACCTGCTTAGTGATAGGAGTCGGAGGTCAAGGCTTGCTGATCTGAACAGGAAAGCCTATTCATGCAGAACAACACATTGTAAACAAACCATTAAACACCATCTGCAGTGGCGTCAAATGCCCCTAAGGGGTCTTGTTTGTGTGGATGTTTGTGTAGTAGTAGTGGTATCTCTGATTACCTCCCCTAGTGACATGCAAAGATAAGCCAAGCCAAACAGGAAGAGCGAGGTGGCAGATATGTGACCATCTGGTCTCTAGTGCTGCTTAAAATCACCTTATATCCATATACAGTGTATGTCCGTGATCTGCATAGCAGAAATACTTCTGGCTCTGGGGGGTTTAGACATTGGCATAATGGCTGTTAATTTTTAAGAGTAGCACCAGAGCTAAAGATCAGAATACGCAGATTTTCCACTGATCACTGGATCAAATACAGAAAAATCTTATTTATTTATTTTTTTTATGGCAAGTAAATGGAAATCAGTAAATATTTAGGGTCAAATGACTAAACTAATAAATGGAGATAAGATTTTATTTCTGTTATTTTCCTAGATTCTACTTCCACCTTTATCAAAGAACCAGCAGCAAGTTTTATTGAAGATGAGTCTGCAGCCTGTGGCTCTAAGCAAGCTAAATAATAAACCATTTCAATTCTAAAGGCAATAGTGATGATCATGCAATATCTGCATGGAATATTTTTAACAGCACATCACCAGAGTTACAAGAGTTACAAGAGAAAAAAATAACTGAATGTTTTTTAGCCTTAAGTATGTGTGTTTTGAGTTTGTTCTTTAGCTTTCATATTTATGGTGGTATACCCACCTTCACTTATTCTAAGAAATATTTTTATTCCCCCCTTTGTAAATGGTTTAATTTGTATTTTGTTTTTAAATTCTAAAAATGAAATAATTGTGATGGCATGGAAAATCTTAGTTTGAAAAGCTTGCAGCCTCCTGGTCTAGAATAAAACGCCTAATTCAGGTCAATGAAAATCAGAACTCGGTATCAGCCAGCAGAAGCTTATAGTAGATAAATCTTTAGTTACCTTGGACTTTTATAAAGACCCATTCAGTGTACAGCTATGTAATTAGCACTGTGTTAAGTTGTAAGCTTTAATCTTTATAATTAGAGATTTCACACGCTCCAATTTCTGGTTTAGTAAAAGGGATCATTTCTACTTTTGACCTCACATCTTACACAGCAGCTCTCAATAAAGTGTGTATACGGCATATGTTCTGTATATTCAAGGTTTTAAATGGGAAAATCTCATTAGGTTTTTCTGGATTTCTATTTTTGTCCTTCTGTACATGTAGTTCCATGTTGATTCCATTTTCCCCAGTCTTCTATTTGCCTCCTTTTCTTTCCCTAACCTCACTTCTCTCCATTTCCCCCCCCCAACAACATCACATACCCTTAGTGTCACTGTCTGATACCCCACCCTCTAATCTTTCTGCTGTCTACCCTGCTAACATCGCAGGCAGTCAGCCTCTCTTTGGCTACATCCGCTGGTCTAACACCTGCCACTCTGATCACATACTGGGGATGTGTGGATGTGGGCCAGTGTTCACCTGTGCCTTTGAGCATTTGAAAAAGGTCACATTTGCTGCGTTCTTGAACATGTCACTTTGTTTTAACATCTTAACCTTACAAACAGGGAGACGTGTGGATTATAGGCAGATTTAGGCTGCTCCATCTCTATTCTGAGACGCCCAGAAGGAGAAGCCTGTTAATTTAGCTGCTAAAAATACAGACAGTCTTCCCAGCAGGTCACTCTAAGACCCACTGTGCACAACAGGACTATGATGACAGCTTCTTTACACTGGGGGTTCATGCATGCACATCCACAAATAAGCATTAGCAAGGTCTAGTTGATGAACCGAGTTTAGTTTGATGTTCCAGAACCCAAACCTTTTGTGTTTTGTTTTTTTTTCACTCTCCAGTTAAAATCAATTTTTTTCTGCATTCATTAGAGGAAGGGATGTTCTAGATTTTATTGTTTCTGAGTAACAATCTCAGTCATTTAAGTGTAGGTATTTACTTCTATTGAGTCCAAGTCCGAGACTATATATCTAGAATGATATGATTTGTTTTGAAACTGTGAAAGTTTAAAGTACAGTTAATTAAAACACTGAATGTCATCAGTATTATAAGGCCTTTAACATCTAAAAAAATCAGCAAAAAAAAATGGAGATCTTTCCAGTTTTGGTACAGACGCATCCATATATCATATTCGGGGCGATGGGTTTGAAAAAATATCCATTCTTCAGCTGCTTGGGTCTCTTCTTGGTGTGAGATGAATGAAATTGGAAGATTTTAACTGTGGAGGTGGAAAAAAAATAAAATCTGTTTGAGGATGGTGAGGTATGATGGATGTGAGTGAAAGCAGAAGGAAATGGGCAGCAGGTGTTTAAAATTTAAGAGGAATAAGTTAGAAAAAAAATTATATGACTTAGTCACAGAGAGGAAGGGGTGATTAATGGGAAATATTGGAGTGGAGGAGGATAGGAAACGTGCATAATTTTCCACCAGAAAAGATTTATTAGCATGTTGAGTGTGTAGTTGACAATGTGTCACCGGAGGGGACACGCACAGGCTTTATTGGTCAAAAGCCACTTCAGTGTTCAGTAGTTCTCAGACTGGAATAAATGCAGAGTGTGTTTGGACTGCTGACAGAGAAGAGTGGGGCTTATGGAGGTTTTTAAATCCCTGGGCAGCATCACCACAGCCAACCACTTTCAGGGACTGAAGAAGCCTCATATGTCTGGGCTGGTGAATGTCTGCCTCCATACAGCCTAGAAATTAGTTCATAGATAACATAGATTCAGCATGTACCAGATGTGCATTTGTTTCTGTTCATCCTGATGGAATGGATTTTAACACTGTAAATGTTACAATCCGACCACCACAAAAAAAGGGAATGATTTCTGACCTGACAGCTGTTTCAGTTTCCATGCTCATTAGTGGAAAGTTGAGTGGAAGAAAAAACTTTTTTTTTTAAGTATAAAAGTTTGCATTGGCAGTAGGTGACTAACATCTTAATGAATCGATGGGCTTCGTTAAAGAAGAAGATGAGACACCTGATCCAGATTTGTGGTTACTATGACCCAGAACACTGAGAATTTGCACAGCCAGATCCAGTTGTCCATATATAGTAAGCTGAAGGTCAGCAGTGTCAAAATCCGTTTGCACTCTGCGATGATGCAGTGTTGATGTAGTAATGCAAAAAGGAGTCCTTACCATGGTTTGAGTGTATATTTTGTACAGTACAGCAGTTTGAAGCAACAAAATTCATTTAACCCCTTTTTTTTCTAAGGCAACACTATTATTTTCTTAGAATAAGAATTTTTATCAGCTTTACAAGAAAATCCACCCCTTTTTAGCACAATCTGGTCATTTAAGGTAGAATTGTTTGGAAACATTAGAGAGCAAACCTCAGAATCTGTTTAAAAGCTCATCTCTCTGAAATATTTTTTTGCTATGTTCTCATTTCCGTCTCTACTTTCTCCTTTGTCTTTGCAGGACAGCGACATTCAGAAGAAGATCGACCATGAGATCCGGATGCGAGATGGAGCCTGCAAGTTGCTGGCTGCTTGCTCACAGCGAGATCAGGCCTTGGAAGCGGCAAAGAGTCTGCAGACGTGCAGCACTCGTATCATGGCCTACATGTCGGAGCTGCAGAGGATGAAGGAAGCTCAGGTCATGCAGAACGTCCCACGCAGATCTTCAGATGCAGGCCCAATGGACGACAGACTTCCCTGTAAAGGAAAAGTGGCAATCTCAGGCATGTAAATGAGAAAATAAAATGATAAATATAACATTCAGTTCTAGTTTTAGATTGGGAATTCAGCAGCAAAATAATAGGGGAAGTTCTTAAAAGTCCCTGTTTGGATACATTTAGACCAAGGTCAAGAAAGTAGCACTGATAACCTCGTAAACTAGACGGATCTGTGGTTTCTGTGGGTTGAGTTCTGCTGCATGTCTGTTATCCAGCTGGAGACAAAGCTGCAAATCTAAATTTGTGTCAATAGCTCTGCCAGTAACTGAAATCTACACAGACAAGTGGTGAGAAAGACACACATGCACACACACTGTAACAGCTGGACAGGGGAGGTGGTTAACATTTTTGTGGTCTAATCCATTGTCTGCTGTCATTCCAGATCTTCGCATCCCTCTTATGTGGAAAGACACAGAGTACTTTAAGAACAAAGGAGGTGAGGAGCCACCGTCTGTCTGTGTGAAGGAATGTTTTTCATTGGCTCATAAAAGCTTTATCCTTATGGATGTTATTAAAGATAAATATTTGGTAGCTATCTGTAGCTAGATTCTTTGTAAAATTTGTTATAATTTGAGAACAAAATATTTTCTCTTTTTTTTGTCTGGATTTTTACCAAAGACTACAGAAAAACCATGAAGACTGGATTTTTTTTTTTTTTTGTCTATGTTAGTTCCTGGAGCTGATCTTTACAATCTGTTGCAGCTTTAGCAAAGACCTCTGTGAGCCAACAGCTCAGACCTGCTGGCTTTGACTTTTGGCTGAGAAGCATAAACATGCACCGACTGCACACGGTCTCTGTTAGCAAAGAAGACAATACAGAAACAAAGCAGACAGAATAGGGTGCAGATTCAAGAGGCTGCTTCTGAATGTTGTCCCCTCATCATCCAGGTCATCAACAGATACATTTCACTTTCATTTAGAGTTCAGTGGTGCACAGTGAATCTAATCGATGTAATAGTTAGATTGCCTATTTCTTGTCTCACCAAATGGTTGAAGCTAATTTGGGTTAACTCCTGTCATTATAATATTTTTACTGCTCAGTTGGTCCCATGACAGCTTAAACTGAATTAATGTGAATGACCTGTGCATACAAATGAACTTGAAAAAAGGAATGGGCTCTCAGCATATGACAGTTTTGTAATTGTTCTACAAGGATACATCCAAACAGTGCGACACTCAGCTTCATTCATGCTAATCCTGCAAACTTAAACCACCTGCCTCCAGAGGTCACCTTATAAGTTCAGGGAGACTTTGTCTATGATTTAATCTCAGTATAAATACAGCTCTTCTGTGAAGGCCTTAAAGGTTTTGTAAAGACGATCGATAAAATGAAGACCAAAGAACACAGCAGAGAGGCCAGAGGAATGTTTAAAGTGTAAAGCAGAGTTAAGTTTTTAAATCAATCAATTATCCTAAAACTGTTAGACTATATTTTAGTAGTCCAAACATATCCTGACGTAGCTTATCTACCTAAACAACAGGCCAGGAAATAAGAGAAAAGGCTGGAAGAGAAGAGCATCAGTTAGAAGCGTTCTTTTCCTCCTGTTCACAAAACATGTAAAACACAAAACCCATTAAAAGGTTCTGGTTTTGTTTAAAGGCCACTAATCCTTCCTTGTTTGCTTTTAGATCAAGTAGCTCAGGTTGTAGATTCTAGGGAGCAAATGAGCTACATCTAGTGGCATTAACTTCTCATTGTCAATCCAACATTAGCTTTTTAATTATTTGAGAATTAATTTAGATCACAGAATGCAGGGGTGATGTGAAGTGGGCTAAAAAGGCAACTGAGATATCCATGGTATCTCTGGAGGAGCTACAGAGATTCAAAACTCGGGGAGAAGGAAACCTGTGAGTTCTGTAGTCCACAAATCTGGTCTTTATGATGGAGCACAAGCTAATGAATGCTGGAAATATGTAGGAAGTAGGTGCTCTGTTCAAAGCAGGTCTGAGCTTTTTGGCATGGATTCAAATATAAGTGAGAAGGCAGCTAAATTACACAGAATCACAGAAAGCAGAAAACCTATTTAGAGCTAATAATGACCTCCTTTTGAGGTGGAGGTCCCACACTCTGAATGTAGGAAACTGGTGGAGATTATTCAAAAAAACTTAAGCTGTAATTACAGAGAATACTGGCTTTATAATGTTGATTCGGAGTTAAAAAGAAATGAATGGAAACAACACTTTTCAGATTTCTTTTTCTACAAGCCTCTAAAGTTCTTGACTCTTTTTCTTCCAATTAATTACACAGTCGTTATGCACCTAATATGTGTTGGTTTATTATATAGAATTAAAGAATAAAAAGGTTGTAAAGTAAGAAAATTCAAAAAAGGTTGAAGGGGTGTCCTGAGAAGTGCGGTTGTTACCCACAGGGGGACAATAAAGGTTCTACTTAAGGTTTAACAACATGCCAGTTACTGGTTCTGTGTTCGAGCTGATTACTGACCTGAGACTAACAACAGCAGAGAAGTTTGTTAGACCTCTTCTGGCATCAGGTTCCCTTTCACGCTTCACCTGTTCAGGTTAAGTGGCCTATGTACTGCAAACCTCAGGCTTCAATACCTTCCTCCAGCACTTCTCTTAAAGACTTCAGAGGATGCTAAAGATAAAGTGAATTTAAAGTGAAAGGAAAGTTTTGTAAATGTAATAAAAATTTCTCACTTTTCTCCTTCCCTGCCCCGTCGTGTATAGAGCTTCATCGATGTGCTGTGTTCTGCCTGCTGCAGCTGGGAGGGGAGATCTTTGACACAGACATGGTGATCGTAGACCGGACCCTCACAGATATCTGCTTCGACAACACCATTGTCTTGTAAGTCAGTTTTATTTTCACGCCACAACTATCAGGAACCCAGTTCGGGGTTTAAATGCTGAGAGCATGTACAAACGTTATGTCATATTTAGTACTTAGACAAAAACAGGAAAGGATAAACACCTCGGTGACTGAATATAAAAGTCTCTGAGTTCTTTCCTTTAATAAGCAGATTTAGATAGATTTATGTAAAGTGGGTTTTAGTGGGGCTGGACAGCAAACAGTAGGTATAAATTTCTGTCTTCAGATATATAAAACTGATGGAGACACTGCTCTAATTTAGGTTTCTTTCTACAAATTACTGAGTACTAATTTTTCTCCACGCCGTGGAGAGATTTATTTGTTACATATAATATAATCTTACATTTCTGTCAACTTTACACACTACATTGTTTTGATATGTGACATCAAACAGCTAATAAGAGTTGAATGAAGGTTGTGAATATAAACACAAAAGGGTGAAAATGTTCCAGGATTTTCAAGGCACTATACTTTGACCTTACTTTGAAAACCGTTGTATTTATATTAAGTTCCAGTTTATAGACGGTGTCCCACAGTCTGTAAGCTTGTGATCTTTCTGCAGTAATGAAGCTGGCCCCGGGTTTGAGCTCAGAGTTGAGCTGTATAGCTGCTGCTCAGAGGATGACTACTCTGCAGGAAGCACACCAAGGAAACTGGCCAGCAAGCTGAGCTCCTCGTTGGGCCGATCAGCGGGGAAGAAGTTCAGAGCTGCAATGGAGCCTGGAGCATGTAGTCCTGTTAGTAACGGAGGAGCAGCTCCTCTCCTGCTGCCTGTTCCCTCTGTGCCGTGAGTTTGGATTATGCTTCACTTTGTTTTAACTTCCTTTTTGTTTTGCCCTTTTTCTTACATTAAAACAGTTTGTCGCTCTTTCTTGTTGTGTATCGACAGCGGCCCGAAGTACCACCTCTTAGCTCACACCACCCTGTCACTGTCGCACGTCCAGGACAGCTTTCGCACGCATGACCTCACTATTTCAGGCAACGGTGAGTGGCAGCCTCCATCGTTCGGCGCCCTCGCCAGCTCTCTGCTCCATTTGCCAGAAGGGCCATCTGTCTGCTTTTTTCCTTCCTTCACTTCTGTGTCCCTCTTCTTCAGCTCACTCTCTCGTCATTTCCTGTAAACCACCATCAGTATCTTCTACAATCACTTCTCTAACTTGTTTTCTGAAATATAGCGATCTTCAAGGTTGCTGTAAATAACGGTTCTGTTTTTTTTATCCCCCTTATAAACCTGTAATGATGTAAGCTAACAAGGACCCAGACCCGGTGACAGACTGGCTCTTGTATTTTATTTATTGGCCCCTCAGCTTGTTGTAAAATTTCATGGCTGCATTTCATGTGAAGCCTCTGCAGCTGCCTGTCTTTTACACCCAAGTGCCTCATTCTGAGAGCTAATGCAAGGAAGGCCACGCTTGGAGAGAGTCTGTCTGTACGAGCCAATGATTGGAGATGTTTTTGTGTAAATTTTGAATGCAGTGTTGTTACTCTTTGTGTTTGTCCTGCAGAGGAATGCTCATACTGGCTGCCTCTATACGGCAGCATGTGTTGCCGCCTCGCAGCTCAACCAAACTGCATGACCCAACAGATGATGGGTGGATGGTTGAAAGTGAAGGTAAGTTGGTACAGCTGGTGTTTGAACACTAATTTGAGGTCTTCTTTGAAGGTTTTCTCTTGCTTTGACTTCTTTCCATTTCTCTCTTGCTCATATTCTACACCTTCTTTGTGTTTGTGTTACAGCAGTGTGGAGCGGACCCTCAGACTTGGACAAAAGTGTACGCCGTTCTAAAAGCAACAAGCCTATTTTGCTACCAGCGACAGGAGGATGTGGAGGCCAATGTCGAGCCTTCTTTGACCATCGGTATCAACAAGGTGAGCAATTGGGGGATTAGGAAAAATAACTATAAAGAGAGAAGTTCAGGATTTAACTCACTGAACACATTGCGTCATTTTTTCATTTCTTTTTTTTTTTGCAACACCTAAAGCTAAAAGTTTGAAGAGCTGCCAAGTAAATCCCAACACAGCCAGTAGAGTTGGATTCCTAAAAATAAATAAGAAGGTAGAAGCCCTTATCTAATCCTGCTGAGTTATGGTCGGGATTAGAAAACCATGGCTGTTTCTCCCTGTCTGAGTTGTTGCTTTAAAGAGGATAAAAGGTTATTAAAGAGTTTGTAAAGTTTTATTATATAACCTTTTGATGTTCCAATTAATTTGACCTTATGGCTGAAGCAGACTTCTAGTTCAACACAAATCCCAGGATCAAATTTCCACAGCAGTTTGTGCTCAGTCCGTTTCATAACCGTTAAAGTCTCATCAGGATTTCATTTCATAGCCGTTTATCCAAAGGATGCATCATCTTCATCAAATATGGTGAATAATACTTTATTATTCAATACTTTGTCAGGATCCAAGCAGCAGTTAGTTTGTTATTAGATTTTTGTGTCCTGCATCCAAACCTTGATGACTTGGAGACTTTAAAAAAAATCTTACTACTGTAACTCATTGAGATCTTTAGTGTGTGACATTCAGCACAGGACTCCACCAAAGCAAGGTCAGTGCAAGTCTGTGTAAGCCTCTGTCTCCCCTGGAGATAAGGAATCCATTATTGCAAAGTAGATAAACGGGACGACGCTGCCATCTAGTGGTCAGAAGCACACAGGCTGCAGACAGAGCAGACTGAGGATGTGGGAATTGGGAATTGCCCTTTTTGTTTGATAATTGCTGAAGGGACTAATTGCTAGCTTTATTAATGAGGGCTTAATTTCAACGGGGGACTAAGATTTACAACTGCTGTAATGAACAGCTGCTGCGGCGAGTGAATTGCTTTAATCAGAACAGAAGAGCTGGTGTTTTATTCCCAACTGGGGGCATTTAGTGCTGGACTGATTCGAGTGCTTTCTGGTTTCAGGAGACCAGAATACGAGCATCAGAGAAAGACCCTCACAGTAAGGGTCAGAACATTAGCATCAGCAACCGATACGGAGGGGAGGAGGTCACACACACTCTGAACACGGAGAGCCGGGAGGACATGCACCGCTGGATGGAAGCCTTCTGGCAACATTTCTATGATATGAGTTAGTAAATGTTTTATTTCAGCATAGATCAGCTGAAGGGCATCAAAGAAATACATTTTATGTGTGTGTTTAAATTCTCTCTTGGTTTTTTCCCCCTCCAAACAGGCCAATGGAAGCAGTGCTGTGATGATTTAATGAAAATTGAACTTCCCTCTCCAAGGAAACCAGCTCCTGTTACACCAAAACAGGGCTCACTTTATCATGAAATGGGTACGCTTTTTACATGTCCTCTGCATTTCTAGTTCAAATGTATTTTAGAAAAAAAACAAAACGGGGAGAAAAGGGAAGCTTGCTGTACCTGCATTGCACGTGGCTGTGTGTATTCTGGGTGGATGTGCATGAAACACACTGCCTTTATACCCCCCCTCCCCCTTCAGTAGCTCTAACTTACTCTTTGCTTTACTTCTCTGTTCTGTAGATTGAAGAGCTCGTATCTCTGATGTTCTGACTCACTCTCTCTCTTCTGTTTGTTCCTCCATTCCCTGTCTTCTCTCATCCCCTCATTTATACTGGGTTTTTTTTCCCTCCTTTTTAAATTTTTTTTTTTTCTGATTCAACCTATATTGTTCCTTTTATTTTAATCATCGCATCTAAATTAAATCTCTGTTGTTTTTCCTCTCTTGTCTGAGCTTTAAATGACCCCTTTGTTTGTTTTTTCTATTTTTACCACACCTGTCCTCACCCTTTTTAATCCTGAATTTCATCTGTTGCACTTCTCCACTGGGCTCCTTCTGTCTTACCAACCCTGCTCATGGTTTTCCTAACCCCTCCTGGCAGCCTCTATTTCCACGCCCTCGGGTGAGGGTCTTCTGCTGCAGGATAATGCTGTGTCTGCTGAGATTCGTGCTCTGCTCTCGTCCTATTACAATGACAGGTGAAGTAGCAGCTGTAGGTTTTTCTTGGTTTATGTGCTGCATTTTTCAAAAGGCTACAATGAGACCTGGAATAAACAAATGTTCTAACTGATCAAGGATTTCTCTCTACTGTACTTGCAAATGCATTTATTTGCTACTGGACTTGATATATAAGATGAAGTTATTTGGTTAGTAGATGCAATATGGAAAAAATAAAATAAGAATGTATAATATGTGCATCAACTCGCAGACACTAAAGATTTTAACGCCTAAAAAACACCTCTGTAAAATAACGGACTTGTTCCTGTCAGCTGCTCTATGCAGCTTTATTGTGCACATCATGATGTGTAAAAGTGAGAAAACATTTCTCACATCTAATTAAGAGATTTTTTGGTCCTTGGCATTTAACATCAGATCATAACAAGCTACAATAACTTACCTGAATTTCAAAGGCACTATACTTGGGCCAACTTTTAACGAAAATCTAATAAAGAAATCGAATCGCTGTTAACTGTTTTATATTGGTTTTGCTGCTTTGCTCTCTAAAACGTTTTTTTTTTTTTTTGTCTATAATTCACAGGACGTTTAGTCTAGAAGTCCTAAATATTTTAGTTTAATTACAATGTAATCCTAAAAAAGATTAATAGTGCAGAATTTATACACAACTTTTAAGGTTTTAAACGTTCTCCTTCACGTTACATTATTAGAAATTATATCCAAAAAAGGCTCGTTGTTCTGTAATATAATCAAAAAAGTCTTTACACCTTTGAACCAGTTTTACACTGTTTTTACTTCCTTAACCGAGCATCATTTTACATGTTGATTGAAAATTACCTTGGAATCACTCTGAAGTATCTGTATTATGTTGATATGCAGCATCAACAATATTAATCTAACATATTGATACATTTTATTTTGATATTTTGCGTTTTGTTTTTTTTTTTACAGTAAATATGTTGCAATATTAAAAAGTGGAAGAAAAAACCCACATTATTTTTTTTTACAAATAATTTTTTTTTACAAATGGAAATCTATAGTCTCTTAAATAAAATGCTGTGAAATGTCATTCAGATAGGAAATAAGACTCCACAGTAAACAACAGATCGGCCAGGGATAGTTTAAACCATCAGACTCTGTGCATCAGCCTAAAACTCAGTCTGCTCAGTGTTGGTGGTGGTAGCAGCATAGTGTTGCAGGGAAGCTTCCAGTTAGCAGTGAATAGAGTTGATGAGAACCTGTATGCATTGAAACCTTAACAATTGAGTTGGAGTAAGCACATATAGTCTTTGTTTAAAATCTATCTTCAATAAATGTTGTTGCTTCCATTCTGCAGTTATTGAATCATCAGATGACCTGGGCAGCACCGTGTCTGACATTTTGGCCCGAAGGATGCAAGAGCTGGAGCTGCGCAGCCAGCTGGGCATGTCTCCCACCTGGATGCCTGTGTTTGAGGAAAATTGTCCTAAAAGCATCGGCTTCCCCGTCCGTCCATGTAGCTCGCGCCTGTCTGGCCACAGCCCCCACTCCCCTCATCGTCTTCCTTCGCGGAGTCCTGTCAGCCCCCACCGCTGCCCGCAGCTGGGCCTGCTATCCTCTGATGCAAGTCTGACGTCGGACACCGATAGCCACTGCAGCACCAGTCCTTGCTGTCACCGCCACGGCTGGCATGAGCCTTCCTCCAATTTGTCGCTTTTGTCCTCCTCACCTTCCCGTCTGAGGCCGCGCACTCTCTCATTAGACGCTAAGCTCAGCACTCTACGAGGGCGGGGGTATGGAGGCGGGGGGGCTTTCCAGTGCTCCTGCCAGCCGTCCTCGTCCCTGCTAACGCCTCTCCCCGCCTCGTCTCGGTCGCCTCTGTCGCAGCGCAGCACGCAGACCACACTCTCCTCTTCCAGCTCCACTTCCAGCAACAGCTCCAGCAACAGCGAAGGCAGCCACAGCCCCGAGTCCTCCGAGGGCGGTCCTTTCTCCAGGCCCTCCCCTGCTCGACGCAGCCTGCGAAACCTACGGGCCAGGCTCGATCCTCGTAACTGGCTGCAGAGTCAGGTGTGAACTTGTGTCCTATTAGATGTTTTTGTTTGCTTAAATAAAACAGTTTATTGAACCGTGAATTAACAGGTTTAACATATAAACTAAACTCAAGGATGTGTACAGCTGCCTTTTACAGGAAGAAGCCCTGCGTGGGGCAAACTTTTCTTACCCAGAGGAGGGTGACAATCACTGCAGGAAGCCCAGGGTTCCCACAGCTCATAGGATGGGAGATGCTGTGTTTTCTTTAGTAGCTGAAATCACGATGCTGCTTTGGAGACATTAGATAAAAGCTAAAGGATTGGTTAGATAAGCTTGACAATGTTCAACTGCTTAACTCTTTAATGTGATTTTTTTGAAACTGGAAAGTATCTCTCTCCTTCCATCAGCATTTCACCAGTTGTGTTTTAACTGAATGTAATTAATGGTGTAATAAAGGTATGCAGCATTTATACTGTGGAGAGTAAAGGGGCACCTCAAAGGCATTTATCAATTCAAACCAGATACACGTGGCGAAACATGGTGACAGCAGCATCATGGTGTGGTGATAGAGAAGCTGGAGTTGATCTGAAGATGGATAAATCTCTTGGAGGCTGCATTAGAAGATTTAGCATGAAAAGTATCCTAAAATTACAGCTGGATCATCATCATGGACTACAGGGGTGTAAGATTTCAAACCACGATCGATATTTATTACAAATGGTTTGATGAGAGGTTAACATTTGTGTTTTTGCCGCTTCAGCGCTCGCCGTACAAAACAAATGAGTCTTTAAAACAACTATGCAGCGTTTTTTTTGGTTTGTTTTTTTTCCGGTTAGATGTAAAAACCGTCTATGGTTATACTTAACAGTGATTCCGGGGTAAGTTTAACACAGTTAACACATATTTATTGTACTGGTTCTGATGTGATGTGTTCAGGATAGAAAAACAAATGCGTTTTTTTTTTTTTTTCTCCGGACTTGACCTCTTCAAACAGTTTTATCAGCACAACACTGAAGGGAGGTGAGGAGGGCATCAGAAACAAGTGGTATCGGTTAAAGTATTGATTAAACCCAAGCCATAACAGACGGTCGTACTGCACTGAGGCACTGGCAGTGTTGTGTGGTTTCAGTGCAGTGTTCCCACCCTGTGAGTCTGTGGGTAAAATCCAAAATAAGCCATGACATATTATAGAGCATGTACATTAAGATGTTTATTTATACATTGGGACAATTTTTGGAAAAGTTTTTGCTCCAATCTGCACACAGGAAGGCAGATAGTCCGTTGTGACTACTGGTTTAGCAACGTCGTTTCAACCCATGTTAAAGCAACCATATTTACTGAGATCCATTAAACAAAGCATTTGTTACTGTAAATTATTTTTTTATTAAGTTAACATGATAAACCTCACTATCATTTTGTTTCATAACTGATTCTATAAATGCAGCTGTACAGATATGTGATTTTCAGAAGTTTAACAGATAATGTGCAAATCTTTATTTGTTAATAGTGAATAACATTGTTAGGAGTTTCTTTGTTTTCTTTTTGTCTGCAGATTTTGTGTACTGCGTGCACACCATCTTTAAAAAGGTTGGATATACAATAAGAGTGGAAATGTCATGTTTAAATAATATAACATTAATTAAAATAAATGTTTATAGTTTTAAACCATCCCTCGGCTTTTCGCACCTGTATTTGTCCTTCTGTAATACATAAACATGGTAGTGGCAGCATTGTGCTGTGGGGGTGCGTTTCTTCAGCTCAATCTTAAACCGGTTTGAATAGATAGAAAAAAATAATGTTTTTCATCGGACTTTCCATCTTCAGTTTTATGTTTGACATTGCATTCATTTATCTCAATGTTTTTCAACCCATCCATTCATTCACATAAATTACCCAAAGGGACTGGAAATGGACTCTGGTAAAGAAACATGTATTGAAAAATGTGCAGACCTTTCCACACCACAACATTAAACACAGAACGACTTGGATCAAACCCTGTTTGTTTTAGGATGGTTCAGCATCCGTAACTAAATCGATTATTTTCTCTAAACTTGAGTTAAATGTTTCCTCTATATGTGCAAAGTTGGAAAAGACATGCACCAAAATGCTTGCAGGTGTTGACCATAAATGGATCCTATATGACATAAATAGGGAGCAGGAATAAAAATATAAAAAAACGCTTTTTTATAATCTTTTAGTCATGCTGTTTTGATCTAGTACAGAGGTCTGCAGCTCCAGAGCCACAAGTGGCTCTTAATGATGGCTGAAAATGATAAAACAGCCAACCAGTGGTTTTTGATTTTAGCATATTAATAAACACAATTCTTAGTGGGTTTTAAAAGAACATTTGCATTTAATTTTCTCTACGGAATGAATATAAAAATGCAGAAATACGTTTTTAAGATCAACAATTCTTGTAATTAGCTTGGAAACAATATACATTTTATGTAACGTATGAAAGGAAATCCTGTTTCTTTTTTAAGAAATGTTCATGGTTTCCCTTTTTTTTTAACTCTTTAAAGCCTTAACTTTGAAATGACTGACCGAGATTTAATAGTTTCCATTAAATATTCTGTCAAATATGTATAAATAAATTGCATCACTTGATACATTCCACATTTTTACACAAAGTATGATCTAAAATTATTGTATAAACCATTTTTTAAGAACAAAAATATCACCCTAATGATGAGTCTCAAAAACTCATACGATAAACTTGGTTTTAAGACAAAAAAATACTAATAAACTGTTTCTCTAACAAAATGGTTCATGTAATATTTGCAGCTCTAAACAACTCTGGTTATGAAAGTTTGCTGATTTAGCATATAAAATACACTATTCGTGGTAGTAATGTCTCAAAAGTGTGCAGAGGGGAAAGGTTTATGCTTCAGAGTATCTAAATTAGTCCGATCTTTAAATGTGGGTAAAATCTCTCTCTAGTCGTTTGCATCGTCCTTTATATCTTTTCTCAAACTATAAGAGCTTTCCACTGGGTCAGAGAAGTGGTGCTTTCAGCACTTCATCATTCAGATGTTTGGTCAAATGCTTTCCACTTGCTTTTATTTCTCTCTCATGCTTTAAAGGAATCTTATGGGAGATGTCCGCTTCCGTAAACAACCAAAGATCCAATTCCATTCTCAAGCTGCGATACAAGAATAGGAAAATGTCAGGCCGAGCGAAGACTTTATTGTCAGGTATTTCATAGCAAAGCTATAGTTTTAATAAACAACAGTCTCAAGCACAATTACAAACGTAAGGAGGTAGTCACTGCTGGGTCTTCACTGCGGACTGCATAGAGAAAAAGCTATGGCCATGCTGACTGTAATGCTGCAGACAAGAACCCAAAGCTCCCTGTTTTCTGTTTGTAGTGCACTGTTGTATCATTATTGTGCCATAATAAGTTCACATACGCATAAAATATTAAAAAACATTTAAAATCAAACCAACACTGACATTCACATATACATCAATACATTAAATAGTAAACTGTGTTATACTTACTGACTCAAGTGAGACATTTTATTATGAGTTTGGCAATTATACAAGTTCTGTTGGATTTTTTTCTTTAAATATTTGTAGGTCCATATTGAAGCATGTTTCTTTGTGCACTTGTGCTTAATCCAGCTTCCAGGATTCACTCTTATTAGCAGGCACAGCGAGGGTTGGATGCCCGCAAAGCCAAACCGGCCAGAGTTCTCCAGGCAAGGGTGGAGAACTTAGCAGGGCATGTGTCTGCTCTGCTGATGTACGTGGAGGCGATCCGATGAAGCCGTTTGGCCCCAAAAGTGTTGTAGTGTCCTGGGAGGACTTGGTCAACCTGTTAGATGTTAAAAAGAATTACAGCTGTAGCTCCTAAATGGACCCGATATTCTGAATTAAGAGGTAAAGCAGCTGTCAAACACCTCGAATGTAATGTTAACGAAAAAAAAACAATGGTTCAGTGTTACCTGCTCGCTGTCGACCAACCCAATGAGACGCTCACAGCTGCTGATGTAGTCGCTGACCTGACTGTAGGGCAGCCAGTCAATCATGGCGCCATCATACACAGCGTCTCCGCTGAACAGCAGCTTATTCTCGCGGTCGTGCAAGCAGATGCTGCCCCGTGAGTGACCCGGCATGTGAAGCACAGTTAGCTGTCTGTCACCAAGGTTAATGACATCACCTGGACAGGAGAAAGGGAGGAAGATGCTCGGGTCATTGACACACATAAAAAAAAAAAACTGGACATGAAACTAGAAGCTCTTATCTTCTGCAGCCAGTGGCCCTCTGTTTGGCATCGATTGTACCCAAACGAGGACAGCACAGAATGAGTAAGGTAAAGCTGGCATGCCATGCAATAAGATATACCAACTGCACTGCACCAAGTGGTGCTGACACAGCATTAATATGCTATAAAGTACACACTGAAAGAATGCCAGTGATGTAATGTTATCCACAAGCTATGTCAGGTAACCTTCAAGAAGCTATTAATAGGGACCACCAAAGGCACTGATACTGAAACAACTCCAGGGGTGTAAGAGTACGGGTGTTTTTGCAGGACATTTCACAGATTTATTCTGTTTAATACTTGCTGATGTTTGACATCTACATCCTCCAGATCCGAACTGGGAGACAGCTGAACCAGAATATCAGAATCGAGGAAGTGGAGCCAGTTTCTGCCTCCCTTCTTGGAAGCACCATCAAAGTATCAGCATCTGGGCTATAAATAGAACAGGTGTGTGGATAAAAGATAGTGGTAGCCAGAAATAAAAAGGAAATTCTCTTGTTCAGTGTGCTTGGGAAGCTCATAGATCTGATTAAACAAAGACGGGTCTATCACTGATCACATGATTTAAAACAAGGTGTTTAAGATAAAACAGTTTAACATGTTACTCGATCTATACGGTAATTCTGCAGATGTGGTTCAATTCAACAATACAATGTTGGACCCCTGCCGGACTCAGTGGGCCTGCTTTATTTACTAGGAGCCAATGCTTTTTCCCTGCATGCAGCATGCCAGGTGTCTGGTCTCAGATCTACACCCCCCACCCCCACTGTGAGAATTAGCATCTCCTACCCACCCTCCTGCAGGATATGTGTGGGCTGCACAGCCTTGACTTTGTAGTGTCTCGCCCTCCATCCCGGACTGGGAGCCACGGTTATCTCCCTGTCGCTGAGCCAGGTGACCGTCTCGAAGTTATCCCCGTTAGCCAGGGCATCGACCTCCGCGCTGTGGACGCCCACCTGTTGGAACTGATGCAGACCCCCCGAGTGGTCAAAGTGTGCGTGAGTCGCGACCGCCAACAGCGGGTTCTTCCTCTGCGGGTCTTTCCCGAGCAGCCCGTTGGCGTCAATGTAGTCAGGTAAGCTCCTCAAGCCCAGACCCGTGTCTATGACCACGTCCTGGTGGGTACCGCGGAGAAGCCAGATGTTGGCCCGATTCTCCGACTGGTAGAATCGCTCCTGGATCCAGAAGAGTCCGTCTCCGAGCGATTTGTGGGCGTACCAGTCGGCCGCAGACATCCCCAGTCATGCAGTTTTCCAGGTTAACTTATGCGGGTATTGTGCTGTCAGGGGATTTCAGCGGTGAGCTGTTAGCAGCCTGGTAGCTGGAGGTGATATGTTTTCATTTAGCTTAATGTGACGATAGCTGCTGACACACCCTAGCTTTCTCATTGGTCAGATCTATGAATGGCGTAGAGTCTCATCTGGATGATCATTGGATGTATTTAAACCCCGCCTTACATCGGTGTCCTATAATTAAAGCTATATTTACGCACGCTGTCATAGGGATGGGAAGTTCGACTCTTTTAAGAGATCCTAATCATAAGGCGCTGATTTTCCAGTTCTCAGCTGTTCGCTTAATTCCGTTTCTAATATTACATTAAACATCTTTATATTGCATCTTCCCTGCGTTATATTCTTATAAACTACATCTTGTTTGAGACTGCTATATAAAAATAGGTCCGACGTTTTGAAATGTGGCTTGCAAATACTCTGTGCCACAAAAACTGTCACAACTTCATAGATTTTTATTATTACAAATTATTAAAAGAAAAAAATGTTGTTAAAAGGTCGTGTTTTGGTTGCCGTAATATTGACTTTTTTAGGACAAAGACTATAATACAAAATAATTTAGCGTTTTAGTTTTGGCTGTGAAGGTAGAGTCTAGCAAGAGGGATCCTACTGTCCAAATAAAAGAGTTAGCTGAATAACACGGCTCATTCACGACTGACACGTTGGTGTTTCATGTTTTTTTTTTTTGTGGTTTGCACATTGTACACACGTTGCCACGCCGGTATAAGTGAAGTTATATACATCTTGTTGGGGATTGATCTTTCTTTATTTATTTATTTTCAAATACTCAGTTAATAAGATAAATTAAACAGCCAGTTAAATATAAACGATAAAAAACGGACTGACAAACGTGGAGGAGACCCAGCAGCACATAAATGCAGCTGTATGTCGGTGACACAGACGTCTAGTTAGTAAATCTACACAAAAGGAGTTATCCAATAGTGAGTATAAAAACCGAATGACTTCCTCTGGTGTTTTGTGCTGACTAATGGTGCACTGATGGTGAAATCACTGAGATGTGTAAACACGTGTTTGGGAGAGAAGTTGACTATTGGCATGTGTTGCAGGTACAGGACAGCAGCCTGTAGCCATGGCAGGCAAAGGCCGGGGGGTGGCTGCCTTTACCTTCAACATAGAGGCTCTGGGAATCGGCAGAGGAAGCATGCCAGAGGCCAGGGTGGGGCCCAGCCCGCTGTATCCAGTAAGTCCCAAACACACAGGGGAGTCAGGGACAGGCTCTTAGGAAAGAATAGGTAAATGTTAATAGAAGATATAAGGTTTGAATTAAAACTAAAGGATAAATATTTTTAAAGCTTTTTTATTTGCATAAAGATAGGGCATAAATGAGAGATGCATCAATCCGATACTCAGATCGGATATCAGCTAAGATATTGACAAATTAGCTGGAGCTGCAGCTGATTTATATCTGTTAGTTTTTTAACTTTTAAAACAATCTTTATATCAAGTATGATTTCTTTACTGACATAGCAAAGTATCCGGTTAATTCATTCAACATTAGTATCAGATCATTTATGATATTGGTTAATGTATCGGAATGGATCAGAAAAAAATGGATCTGTGTATCTCCAGCCTGAACACACTTTTCAGTAATTCCGAAACGGATTAAATCAGCTCCTGCAATCATTAGTCCTGCTGACGACTAGGGTATAAATTATATTTAAAGTCATCCTTTGTAAATGTGGTGATCCAATACTTTAAATAATGTTTTTTTTTTTCATACCATACCATTGCTCCCACCGCTGTGATAGCTTTGTTTGAAAATGCCTATCCACATAACGTCACACAAACTGCCTCGGACCACACAGTCCGCCATGGTTGAGTTTCAGAAGTTTTTAATTTTTTGTTAATTTTACACAAACACAGTTTGCTCTTTGTCGCCAGTCCAATCAAACGCATCTTTTCTCCCTCCTGGGTTTGTTATGTTTTGACCTGCTCTTATTCATGTTCTACCTTCTTCTGTGACAAACTTTGCATCTTTTTTTTTTGTTTCCTGATTTTTTAAAACAGTCTAACTAGATAAATGAGTTGAGCTTTAAAATCTAAAATGTTTGACAAAAGTCTCTCATTAGAGTGAAACCTTGGTATTTTTTTTCTCCAGAGCACTGACTTTAAACCAGTTCCACTCAAGGTTGGTGAAGATGAAGACTACATGCTGGCCCTGAAGCAGGAAATGAGAGGGACAATGCAGCGCCTGCCTCACAACATCAAATTTCAGTCCAGCAAAGCAGGTGAGCAGCAAAGTGCTCCATTAGAAACCTGACGTCTGATCATTTCAATGGGAAACAATTTAAGCTGCTGGGAGAGAAGCTAATGCAGCTTTTACGGCTCTAGATACTTAATATGAGTCACATCAAGGAAAATGGAAAGTACATAATTCTGGTACTATTGAGTTATAGGTGCTGTCTCATCTTGCAATCTTATTCGGATTTCTTTGGTCTTTCATTACAAGCATTTCACAGTTACCATTCAGTGCAAATGTATCCATAGTAAGTAGCAGAGTAGGACATGCTAGTTTTCTAAATATTATCTGTTGGCCTGGGCTAACAAAGCTACAAAGTTCATAACACAAAGCAAGCATAAAGGGAAGAGAAAATGCCTCGAGACACAAATCTGGCTGGGCAAGGATAGTGAAAAAAATGTTTGCTGGTTTGAAGGTTCCAACCATAAATGGAAAATGTTTAGAGGGGAGTTTGTCTTGGAGGAAACCAAAAACACAATGATCAGGATGCTGGAGCTCCAGCATCGATCTGTGGTGAGGAGAACCTTAAAGACGGAAAATCCTCTCTGCAGCGATGCACCATTGAGGCCTGAATGGCAGAGTGGCCAGGTGGAGGCCACTGCTTTGTGAAAGGAACATGGTATGACCAAAATCTCATCTAAAATCTTTGGAGAGATCAGGAAATCGGTCTGAATCAACATTTTCAGTGCAACCTGATGGAGCTTGAAATGTTCTGTAAAAGGAAATGGCAGAAACTGCCTAAAGAAACATGAACCATATTTAAATGGCTCCATATTCAAGAGGATATGAGACTATTACTGCCAGAGCTGCAACAATAAATGTGGAAAAAGTGAAACACTGTGACTGCTTACATGGTTCACTGTATGTGGAAACTACAAAAGAAATGCTAGGAAACTATGTTGGTTACTTTTTAAAATTATAGACCTAATATCATAAAACTGATTTAGTGCTGTGGCCAGGGATCAATTATGTTAATTAAAACCAAACAACACAAAAGGTTGCTGTTTCCTATCATGTAACAGATGTGGAGAAATATTCTGAGAGATACCTGAAGCAGAGCCAGACGGACCACGAGGGATGGACCCCAGGTATCTGGGTGATAACACCACACACCATGACAGCAGTTTCAATAAAAAAGAAAGTTCAAGTATTTATTCTCCTTGGTTCTACAGACTGGAACGTTTTTCCAAAAGAACTGATGCCCCAAGTTAAAAAAACTCGAACTAAAGGTATGTTTAGACCTTTATTTGTGTTATAGCTATGACAACGCGATTATAAGATAGATCCTCTTTTTGCTCCTACAGGCACAAAGAATAAGAAGACTGTGAAAAGATCAGGCAAAGAGGCAACGGACGTTTTAAGCAAATTAGACGTGAGCCTCTTCTCTGAGCATTTTCAGGTTGAAAAGTTTTTTGCTAGCTTTGACTTTGTGCAGTATTCCCAATGAATGTAAAGCTTCATCCATTTATGCTTTTCAAGGAATCTCCATGCCATTAAGGTTCATTTATCCTACATCTGGCCAAACTACTGTTAGTCTTCCAAAAAGGCCAGATTAGTGGGTGATGAGCTGTCTAACTCTGCAGCTCCTCCAGTGTTGCCATGGGACACTTCTTCTCTGAGGCTCTCCTTGTCTAGGCTGACAGTTGAAGTCAAATCTTTTTAGGCTAACAGATATCTGGTTTCCATTAGAAATATATATTTATTCTCAATGCTTTACCAATGTTTAAAGGCACATTCTGTTAGTTTTGAAATTAGTCTCTGTGTGTCTTAAGTCTTTCACAGAATAGCTGCACTTCTAATTTAAAACATACATGTGGACTGTATTAATTGATTGAAGACAATTTGTTGCACAAGATTTTATTTTGGGGTGTTTTAGTAAATGTGCACATCACACTTAAAATGTTTTGGTTATGAACCGTTTTAAAAAAACATGTTTTTTTTTTTTTTATTTATCCACTTCTACATTATTCACCGTGGGTTGGTCTGACTTTTAAAATCCTAAAAAAAAATTAGTTTGGGTTAAAAAATGTAACTCCAGAAGATTCTGGATTAATCGTGATTAATCGATTATTGAAAAAATCAACTAATTTAGTAATTGTTAACTGGAGTATAGACTTTAAAGCTGACAGTACAACCGACTTAGAGCAGTAATTATACTAAAATTTTAAAAATAAAATACAATTTTTCATTTAAGATAAAAAACATTTCATCTGTCAATTTTGTCATATGCTCTATCCAGAGTTCCTCAAGTGAAAAAGTTTGTTTCCCCTAATTTAATTCTGTAAAAAAGTCTTCTTTAAGGAACCTTTTGCTGTCCGGTGATTAATCAATTCATTAAAAATAAACTGATGAATCAATTACCAAAAGAATCATTAGTTGCAGCCTTCATTAAATTTAAATGTATCTAAATACTTTCACCGATCTTTTATTGGAGTCTCAGTCATTATGTTGAATTGTCAGGAACTGGAGAAGAAAGATGACGGAAATGCTGAAAAGTCAGACGATGACGAAGAGAAGAAACCGAAAAACGAGGATGAAGAAGAAATAGAGGAGGAGGAGTACGAGGAGGAAGACCTTGAAGAGGTAAATGAAGAGCACATTTAAAGATGTTTGCTAAAGTACCACCATGTAAAGACTAAAGTTTGCACTTTGTCCCGTTTGCCTTTGCAGGACAACGACTACATTGAGAGTTATTTTGACAACGGAGAAGATTTTGGTGCTGAAAGTGACGACAACATGGACGGTGAAGCTACATACTGAAACAACAGGACTTCAGCTAGAACATAGTTTCTATAAGTTAAATGTTTACTATTTAAGTTAATACTTGATTTAATAGATTTTCTTTGAACATCACTGTAAATAAGAACCACTAAAAAAAATCAACAGTAGAAAAGAATTTATTCAAAATATATTTATTTATTCTCCATGCTGGACCACAGTTTAAAGGCACATACTGTCAATTATGCTTTGTAAGAGGAAATCCAAGTAACACTGACCGAATAAAAGGGCTATGCAACAAGGTCTGAAAGTTGATTTTCTTTAAAACATGTTCCATCAAGCTCTAACTTTCAATTACAGGGTGGTTTATTGTAGCTATCTAAAAAAAAAAGTCAAGGTCTTCAAATACTGATAGTGTAAGAAAAAACAAAACTACTCACTTTTCACAATAAATTAATTCTAATTAAACGCAGTGGTAGCAGTCTAGCATTTCAAATAACATTAAGTGGTTTAGTTCCAGCTCTGATTTGGAAAAAACTAAATAAAAATGCTGCAGTAAATAAACTAATATTTGAGGACACAGCTGCTTGTTTATAAATGAGTTTCATTTTCTAGATACATATCCAACAGTTGGCTTAAAGTGCATCAATATAAATGAAATAGTCCAGCAGTTTACACTGGGTACAGGGTCTCTTACAACCGAACTGGCAGTAAAATTTGATGTTTCTCATCTTCCAGCCCTTATAGCTCCCTATTTTAAAAATCATCAATGGACAGACTGACATTATTGCAATACTACCCGTTTGCCAGCCTTTACTGTTTTCAGTCCATCTCAGCAAATCAGATTATAACATTTTATTAAGTTAAGGCTATTTGAAATTAAGGGAAAAAAGTAGAATAAACTGACTTTATGACATGTGAGAATCAATGTCCTGCTACGTTTTCTTACGCGGTGGATCATCAGCAGCAGCTGGGTTTTTTCCGCGGTCTCTCTGTAGGTTTGCTTTGTCCTCAGGTTTAGGTCCCTCTACAGTCTGGTCATCTTCTCCAGGAACGTTCACCGTTTTACTTTTCGGCTGTTCATGTTGCCCTTCACTGTAACTTGGGGAAGGAACACCTGGATGTACAGCGGCGCCATCTTTAGGTTTTGCAACAACCTCATAGTAGAGCAGATAAAACACAGGTGTGACGACTCCAACAAACAGCATGATGGCCACCGCGGTCCACCATCTCATGCCCCAGTCGGCTCCGTAGTAGGGGTCCTTTCTCTGTACTGGTTTACGCTCTACTTCTCCCAGCAGTGGCTGCTGCAGCGTCAAGGATGAGACTACCTCGCTGAGGCTGCTCCGAGATGGTCTTGTGGATTTCACCAGCTGCTCGATGTCCTTGTCCTTTTCTAAGAGGAATCCTTCAACGCTGTCGGCAGAAGAACAGGAGTCTGTGGAGGACTCTGTGGGGAGAGGCAGGGCGGCAGATGTCTGGGCCAGCTGTCGGGCCGCGGTGGATGAGGCAGACACGGAAGGACCAGCGACGTGAGTTTCTGTGAGGACACTGAAGCGCCTCACAGGAATCTTAATCAAACGTAGAGCGAAGAAGTCCTGTTCTGTCAGGAGGCTGTTGGCTCGTTTAATATCAGCCACCTACAAAACACAAGAATCGTTTAATCCAACACTTCAATCATATATATATATACATCTACTTCAAACTACATGCTCTAATTTACTACACTTTATTCCATTTTAAGTGAGATGATCTACCAGATGGGAAAATGTTGGAGGTAGTCTATATATAAACAGTGCTGGACTCATTTACAGGTAATTCTCATAAAGATGTGCAAAAGTGTAATTTAGACGAATATATTAAATTTCATTCATTTAGCAGAGAAAAAGCAGATTAGCAGAAAAGAACTCACACATTTAAATACATGTAAAAAAAAACATGTAATGCTTTCATTATTTTTAAAATAATCTGATATTTTATTACCCTGTATTATAAATGTGACATAAAGAGGATCATTACTTCTAGTCCCTTGATTGGCTGAAAAAAATCTGATTAATAGTGATTAATCAATTATGGAAATAATAGTCAGCTAATTTAGTGATGGAATAATTGTTACCTGAAGTACAGACTCTAAAACATGCCTTTAGCTGACAGCCACCCACTTAAAACAGCGGGTATACAAAAATAATAAAGTTATATAGCTACATTTTGCTTTTGAGATAAAAAAAAAACAAAACATTTTTGTCTGCCAGTATGCTCTATCCAGTATCCCTTACGCTGAAAGGTTTTAGCTCCTCCAGTTTTAAATTCTGTAAAAAAAATCTTTAAGAAACCTTTTGCTATCGAATTGTTAATTAAAAAACATAAATAATTGAGATTAATCGATTAGCAAAATGATCGTTGGTTGCAGCCACAGTCTCCTGTCACTCGTCTGCACAAGGATTCATTTATCATTCCACTTTGCACAGTGGGGGTTTTGCAGACACTATAGAATGATATCTCAGAGTGAGAAACCCCGGAGTGATACTAGAAAAACTGTTTTTGTCCTGCTCTCAAAAATGTAAGCATGTAGTTCGATTAGCTCTGCTGGGACTGTAGTTGAAACTTTTATTGGTAGGATAACTAAGATTTAGGTTTTAGGCAACAAGCATTCTTGGTGGGTTAGTTAATAAAAAAAGAAAAATATGAATACATGGAAAATCACCTCATACTTATTATTGGGAATGTTGGAGGTCTGTGATGCTGTGGGCTTGTTTATCTTTGAAAGGCAACATCCCGACACCCTGCATTATTCATTCTAAACACAGACTGAAAACCTATTGAAAATAGAGGACAACGTTTTCCCTCATTCAAAATGCTGCGCAGGATCTTATGCACATAGCTTATGCTGCACAACTGTCCAACACTTCTGTACTCGGATGGCTGCAAGCTTCTTCAGCATAATTGCAACGTATTGCACAAGCAGCATCGCATTTCCAGAGCATCACAATTTCCATTCTGTCTCCCAAGGTAATGGATTAGAAGTTGCTTCTTGGCGGTGAAGCTCAAGCTTCTTTGCGGCAATTTTCTGTACAGTATGTTCTGTCTGTAGTCAATTTTGGAGTATTAAGATCAGCGGAAAAAATAATTAAAAAAGGAGCTAAAATATTTATTAACTCGTGAAAACTCTTTCAACAGCAGTTTTCAATTTATACTTTTAAATACAACAGCTATCTGACAATGGTCTTTTAGTTTGGTTAATGGCTTTGGTTGCAGTCTGGATTCCTTCAGCAATAAAATACACAAAACCTTTTCTGCTTATAGCAGTCACCTGAGCTGAACACGGTGAGTGATGCTAGTACACACACAGGTAGCTGCAGTTATGGAAACGTAGCCCCGCAAATGCAAAGCACACCAAACACAGCCGGTGTAAAGCCAGCACATCAATTTCTCTTTAACAGAAGAAAAAAATAACTCGGGCTGATGCACTTAAAACTAGACATTTCTGTTATATGGATACATTAGTAAGTCCAAATGTAGAAAGGTGGAAGGAGGGGACCTTTCAGTTTGCTTCAAAAAAAAAGTAAGCAATAAAACATACTGAGCAATGATACTGTAGGGCAATGCTGTTCAGAGTGTCCCCCTCCTGGATGGTTCTGCTAAGGTAGATGATGTCATCCAGTCGCTCCTTGGAGTTGCTGTTCCGCATCCGCTCTTTACCACGTGGCCGGAGCTCAAAGCTCTCTCCATCTTCCTCTGACAGGTCATTCTCTGAGCTGTTGGTTCCAAACAGGTAGGCATGGCCGCCATTAGCAGGCTGCACCATTGTGGCTGACTGGAACCCATAGTGTTGACTTCTACTGGACATTTTCTTCAACCTAGAAAAAAAAAGGATTTGCATTGACTTGAGAAAAGAGTTTCTTAAAAAAAAAATCCAAGGAAAGATTTCAAGTTATTTCTAATTCTAACAGATCTAAAGATTGGCTAGTTGCATTAATTAATTAGCAAACAGAGAAGTTTGAAGATGGACAACATTGGCTAATATTAAATGACTGGCTAAGTACATGTTAGCAGGAAGGAGTTTGATTTAGATCAAGTATAAAAAAGAAATATCACCCTTTGAAATATGAGTGATTAGGACATTTGAGTCATAATTTGACTAAGTTTTAATATGTGTAACACCTGCACATCTGATAACTAAGAAGACTCATTGTTCAAACCTGGTCAGCTCTAAACCTGGTCCCAACCAGGCCAAGCTCACTGGTTCAGTTGCCAAAAAAACAAGTCAGACTCAGAGCTCACCAGCTTTACAAAACCCAAATGATGAGTAAATGGACCAAACTATTCTGGTTTTATAAAAGACTCTTCAGCTCAGATCTCGACTCTTCACAGTAAGGGTTATTAATGAGAATGAAAAGCGTACAGTTAGCTATCTTAGTATCAGTAATGAGTTTAGGATTAGGTTTTGAAAAACAAAGAAAGGACAAGCTAGTTAAAAGCTAGATTATATTCCCAACATTTTAAGATTTACTGGGCTTTTTATTCAGGTCACTAGTGGGTAAAAGTACAAGACTTCCAGCATATATCAAGAAACAGTGTACAGAAAATGTGCTCATTCTTTAGGTTTTATGGCTCCTGTCAGCAGAGCCCCCTTTCATATTTTGTCTGTGAGGCAGACATGCGCATGACTTTCAAAAATGTTCAGTTTTATTAAATTTATGTTTAGAGAGATTAGAGTTATCCTGTGCTACTGCTGAGATTATTCCGTCTACTGAAGGACATGCTAAACACTTACTGCTGCTTTCGCCATTTGGGAATTATCTGCAATTACAGCTACTGTTAACTTTTCAGTTATGTCTGCTTTTTTTGCTCTTCATAGAAATTATAGTTGGCCTTGTGGTCTGTTTAGTTGTGATTAGACTCCTGAATAGAACCACTGGCTTAGTTATTGCTCCAAAAACTCCACGTTATCTTTTAAAACACATAATATTTGCCTTCATCTTTCTATTTTTGATCTCTTCTCTTTGCTAGACAAAGCAATTTTTGCCACTGAATACTTTTTCATCCCACCTGTTACTACTAAGAGAGAGTGCATCTGTTTGAGAGAAAGAGCTTGTCTGTTTACGAGTACAGAGCTGTATTTCTCTCCTAGATCGACCCCCTGAAAAAGCTGCCACAAACTATTGTGCATAGAAACACAGTAAATACTCCAAAACAAGTGTGTGTTCTGTCTTCTAAAAACATAATTGACAGATTAATCTTTCTATTGAGGGGAATTCTCTCCTCTGATGCCAAATGAATGGTTAGAATCAAAGATTGCTGCAAAGTTAGTGACCTGATGCAGTCAGCTGAGCTTCCTTAGAAGATTTTTTCCAGTTGCTCTAATAAACTAAAGTGGACTGTGATGTTTTATGGCAAAAAATAAAATAAAAAATACAAGATGTCTTGTGATTGACTTTTTGTTGTTTAATTTATTAAAGTAAAAAAAAACCTGCGTTTGTAAATTGGATTCACTTGTTTTTTTTTTAAGTCATTTAAGTGGCTTTTTTTGTAACTCAGTCCCATATAAATATACAGAATAGGACTGAAACAGGCCATTCTGAATCTGGATTTCAATAGGCAGCTTTTTGGAAATCTCAAAGTTAATGTAACAATCTATGGTTTTTCTTTTACCTGATGCATATAACTGGAGACTCTTCTTTTGCTGATAAAAGAGGTTTTATTAAATAATATATCCAATTGTAAAAGAAAAAAAAACATTAAAATTTTTTTTAAAAGCCATTTACAGTGAATTCTCGAAAAACACAGTGTGACGTGATCTTTGGTCCTAAAGACTAAAAACTAACACTTTCAGGACCATTAAAACCTTCATATAATGTAGGCAATTAAATTATCTCCACAAAAATTAAATTAAAACCCACTAAAACTGGTATTGACAGGTAAAAGTTTTTGTTCTTTTTTTAAATATCAGAAACTGACAATGGGTCACAAAGTTATGATTACTGCATCTCGACCAAATATTTGGTCCCTGACTCTAGGTGTCCCTAGGGCCCATGGGTAATTAGTCCTTTCGTGCATGGTTTGAGGTTTAATTATCTTTAGAGATATGTAACACTTAGTTACACTACAGCTGTAATGAAAGCAAGGAACAAAATGTTTATATGGACAACAATAAAACCCACAACAGTTATATCATCCTCTATCTAAAGATACTAAAATGGCTGATGGCAAGGACACTTCATAAGTGACAGAAAATCTTCAACTAAGCCTGGCAGAACTTATTAATCAGGAATCTGGCCCTGTAGACGTACCGTACCTGTAATAAACAAAACACATATGTGACAACCTGCAAAGTATAAAACAAAGAATGTCCAAGCAAAAGTGAAACACGTTAGCTAACACAAACAAAAATACACACTAAACTCGAGAGCATTTACACCCAAGTTATCTCGATAACCGACAGTTTATAGGTTTTATAAAAGCAGCCATTGGGAAAGATTTGGCGTTATCGGCTTTATGCCATTAAACTTAGTTATAATCGGGTAACTGACAAGCAAGTATCGATTTGAAAACAGCAATACGCCCCATAAAATATACAATAAAGACGAAGCGAGTTCCGGGATGGTTTAAACGATTTACAAAAAAATAATAAAAATAAAATGTTTTCTATTTCGCTGTTTAGCAAACTCTGGTCACTCAATTGAGGCTAAAATAGGCTAATGCTAAACTGCCGTCCACATAAGGGGCATTCAGCTGACGTTAGCTAGCTAATCACCAGCTGTCGAAATTATGTTTACACTCACTCACTAACAGTTATTTTACCTGATATATTCAAAATCAGCCGGGTTAATAGTCCACAGTAAATCCCATAATTCCGCAGGATTCTTTTCGGTTTCACCTTATCGCTGGTTGGCGTTTAACCTGCTTGCTAACCACCGTGTCCACTGACTGCTCAGCGCTCAAGCCACGTCAACAAATATTTACGTAATGACGCCATTGCCGCCGGCACGTAGTTCCCAACTTTTACCGTGGGGTGGCACCAAAAGCGGTTTGACCACGTAACATTATGTCTATTAGATAAATATAATCTTATTATTTAAATGTTAATTTACGCATTTTAGTTTCCATGTAAAATATTCTTGAATGAATTCTATAAAGTTATATAATTAACTATAAAAAGATATAAAAGAGATGTGACAAAATTTAAAAATTTAACGAATTTCTTTGTGAAAAAAGCCTATTATGTTGATATTGGGGTGTCTTGCCTAGATATTTATCCCTAGGAATAGCTCTTCCTACTCAGCGCACCCTCCCGACGAGGGGGTACAAATTTTCGAAGGGATAACTAACTTGGCACAACAAGGGCATTGTTTTGTAAAGGTACGAATTTGAGCAAATTAAAGTAAGAAAAAAAAGCCCCAGACCTAAATATACTTTCAAACTCTTCCAGATGTAAGCTGATGTTTGGTAAAAATAAATATAAAGTGTTTCAGACTGTTATCAACATAACGCATAGGTTTTGTTTTTTTTTTTGGTAAACCAGAACATTATTTTTCCCCTATAAATAATACCTCATTAAATAAAAACTACAAACATAACTAAAATAAACGACTTTTTCAGACATTTCCATGAATAAAACATGCTTATAAACTTACACTAAAACATGCAAATTTATAATAAAAAGTAACCTGGATATTCAACATTAAATCTTAAATAAGAACTTGCTGTGATTTTCAAACCCAATATGGTTACCTTGTGTTAAAGCAGTTGCAGTAATAAAAAAGAAATGTTTGACTCCCGTTTTTATGACATCAAATCTTTTCACACATGTGGAGCTTTGATTTGAGAACATATTTTAGTGTTTGAATTCATGTACACATAATATGCTTTAAGCTTGTGTTGTAAAGCATTTCGTTTAACCAATATTAATTATTCTTATTATCCTTATTTATCCTTATAATTTTCTTCTTTCTGTATGTTGATTATAATTCCATCCATCCATCCATCTTCTCCCGCTTCATCCATCAGGGTCGCAGTTGGGCTGGTGCCTATCTTCAGCAGACTTTGGGCGTAAGGCAGGGTACACCCAGGACAGGACGCCAGTCTGTCGCAGGGCAACACAGACACACAAGGACAAACAACCATGCACACACACACTCACACCTAGGGACAATTGAGAGATGCCAATTTACCTAACACTCCTGTTTTTGGACTGTGGGAGGAAGTCAGAGTACCCGGAGAGAACCCACGCATGCATGGGGGGAACATGCAAACTCCATGCAGAAAGACCCCAGGCCGGGATTGAACCCAGAACCAAGGCAACATTGCTAACTACTGTTCCACCATGCAGCTTGATTATAATTCAGTTTAACAAATATAAACATATTGTATTTACAGAGGTTACAGGTACAAGCCTTTACTTGGTTAGACTTTACATTATTACACTATGAAGGTTTTTTCTTTACTACTAAACAGGACTTTGTGAGGTATTGAATACATTATCATTTTCTCAACAAGTATTATGGTTAAGCTGATCACAAGCATAAATATCTCTGTGATTCTGTGATTATATGTCTGCTCAGTAAGGATGCTGATCAGGTTTTATATGCTTACATCAGTTTCCTGTTTACCCTTGGCTTTTTATTTTCAAATATGCATCTCTGATAATAAGCTCACCATTGAAAGATAGTTTGATTTAAAGAATAGTACTTAAAAAGGAATCCAATTGCTTCCTGAATGAAAAAAGATCGCACACATTTGGCAATGTTCTAAAAATGTTCTAAAAAACACATGTCAAACTCAAGGCCCTGCTGGCCAAATATGTCCCTACAGAGCAGTTTATCCGGCCAAAAGTGTTTATCGTATATAAAATAGAAGCATATTTGCCTGGTCCAAGAAGAGGCTAAGATGGATTTTATGTTTGAGAACCACTTTTGTTTTGAATAGAATGGGATTCAGATTAGCTTTAAAATTAACAGAGTACTTGCATTGTGTTCAAACCAACTTATAATGCAAATCCAAAAGATTTAGATGACTGATCTTTGACCTGTAATATTTCCTGAAGGTGAAACCATAGTAAGGGACCATTTAGTGTCAGGATCTGGGTAGTATCTTGTGTGGGAGTTGAAGCCATACCAGTTAGAAATAGTGAGGCTCTCCTCCACACATTGCCTGGGCTCTGAAACTCAACTCCTTAAGACAGGCTGGGTTCTCTTCTATGCTGGAGTGGCCCGCGGGGAGAGACGGAGAGCGGGGGTAGGTCTGCTTGTCTCCCCCCAGCTCAGCTGTCTTGTGTTGAAGTTTACCCCAGTGGATGAGCAGCGAGGTCGGGGAATGTGCCCCTGGATTGGCAGACCGGGTGGTGGTTCCCCCCTCCTAAGAAGGGGGACCTGAGGGTGTGTTTTAACTATAGGGGGAACACACTTTTCAGCCTCGTTGGTAAGGCCTATGCCAGGGTCCTGGAGAGGAGAGTGTGGCTGGTTGTCAAACTTCGGCTTCAGGAGGAGCAGTGTGGTTTTCATCCTGGCTGTGGAAGAGTGGGTCAGCTCTACACTCTCTGCAGGGTTCTCAAGGGTTCATGGGAATTTGCCCAACCGTTCCGCATGCGTTTTGTGGACCTGGAGAAGGCATTTGACCGTGTCCCTCATGGTGCCCTAATCGGGGGTGCTTCAGGAGTACGGAGTCAGGGGCCCTTTACTATGGACTATGCGGTCTTTGTACAAGCAGATCAGAAGTTTGGTCTACATTGCTGGCATTAAGTGCATGTTGGACTCAACAGAGCTGCCCTCTGTCTCCAATCCTGTTCATAACCTTTATGGACAGGATTTCTAGGGGCATCCAAAGGGCCGGAGGGGGTCTGGTTTGGGGACCAGTGAAACTTGTCCCTGCTTTTTGCAGATGACGTGGTCCTGCTGGCTTCCTCCTACCAAGACCTACAGGATGTGCTGGGGCAGTTCGCAGCCAAGTGTGAAGCAGCTGGGATGGGAATCAGTTCCTCCAAGTCCGAGGCCATGGTTCTGGACTGAAAAAATATAGCTTGTCCCCTCAGGTTGGATTAGAGTTCCTGCCTCAAGTGGAGGAGTTCAAGTATCTTGGGGTGCTTTTCACGAGCGAAGGGAGAATGGATTGATAGGCTATTATTAAAAATAGGCTATCTATTTTAAAGTAGTTTAAGTAGCCTCTTCTAATTTGTCTCTCATTGGAGGAAGCTATAATCATGAAATTTGGAATTTTTATTCCAAAGAGGCACATATGGCTGAATTCATCTCGATGACATGATTTCAATCACGAAAATGCTGTTTTTAAAGTGAGGCTTTCTTTTTGACCCTCAAGGTGGCGCCGTCGCCAAACGGGTGGAGCGGCACTGGATTCACCGTTATGAGACAAACAGGATTAAAACATCGTGTCTCTTTAGACTTCAGCGACGTATGTGCTTGAGCCTCTGAGTAAGCTATAAACTAATCTCATCCAGTGGGAGCTCCCACATGGCTGCAGTCAGCGCGGAGCTGTGAGGTGTGGAGAGCGGCTCTGAAACCCCAAGAGGGAGGAAGGAAAGAAAGAGGGGAACCCGCGCAGTTTGGCCCCAGAGCGCCCCGTTAGATGACAGACGCGCTTCATCGCAAAGCTGTTCTCTGGAAACTAAAAAGAATATCATGCAATTTTAAATTGCTGGATGATTGCGTATAAAGGCGGAGCTGAGTATTTGAAAGCGCTCATCGATGTCTTTAGAGCTGTAAATATAGTAAATTATCTTGGGTGGAGAGGACGAAGGAAGGTGTCAGGTAAGTTCACATGATTTATTCTAACGCTGCTTGTTGCTAACCTTAAACTGATGCGATCCGAAAATAAGAAACAAAAACTTTAGATAAATCATAATGAAAGATTTTATTATGTTTTTGTTTGAAAAAAACTTATAGATTTATAATGAAGGACGTTAGGCATAATGCCTAATAATTCTATCAGCTATTGCCAATTGTAAACTAATAGTGCAGAGAATAAAGGCCGCAAATGAGTAGCAATCCTCCTCATCAATTATGCCAGACAGCTTCAAGACAGTCGTATTGTGTGAGACTATAAGAAAACAATTAAAAGTGCTCGGCCACTGCTAATTTCTTTTCGCGAACAGCCAACAATACTCCTCAGAGCAGCTAATAAAATTGAAAAGCCTAAATATTGATTCAGCGCAATCAGTTTAAATGAATGGCGGGGCAACCCATTGAGGACGGAGACAAACGCTTCCATGGTTACATCCAGGATCTCCACTGTGATCACGGTGCTTTGTGTGGGGTTTTCTCTCTCCCACTGAAATAAAACAACTGGCACACACGGAGAGCAAGGGGAGGGGACCCTCTCATACAGACCCAACCGCCTAATCTGATCTATATAGGTTTACCCGGACTATAAGTAATCTTGGCACACTTTGAGCTGCGCACATGTGCTGCTACTGCTAAATGAAGGCGTATAGAGCCGCTCCTCGAGTCTACCCTTTTTACCCAAGCTCCATAAATCACAGCAGTTGTTCTGATAGGGTTCTCACTCTTTGAATTGTTAACTATTTTCTCCTTATCTCTAATTGATCTGACACGATGTCATCTCGCAGCGTCCCTGGCAAATCTCTATTGTTGCTTCATCTGTGGCGCCTCAGCAGAGTTCAATCCTTTTCTCTCTCCAGGGATTGTGAGAGCTGATTCTGTATCCATTCAGCAGTTACACCTGCTCCTCCTCAGCACCAGACCCCACAATATACTCTTTTGTTAATTTTATGGAAATGTGTTATTTTTTAAGTCTCTTTGTTTCTTTGAGTAAAGATGAAGCAAAAGTTGCAATTTTACATCCTCTATTACCATCAGATGTGGCTTTGGATTTGGTTTTGCAGCTTTGGTGTCCTCCAAGATCCTCACTTGCCCAGAAGTCCCTTTGTCTGTCAGTGTTTATGTCATTGCCTGGCAGGGGTCAGCCCCCATTTGCCTGTGTTAGAGTCTGAATGTGATTCACTGGGCGGAAACTGTTTTATTGCCTGCCTCGCTCCCCTTCTGTCTCACCCCCTCCTCACGGCTGCACATTACAAAAGGGGGGCTGAGCCATAAACCGAGCCTGTTCATTATGAGAGGTGCTGAAGTGTTGCACGTCACAGACAGGAGAAGATTGATGTTCGGTGGGGATGCAGGGGAGGAGACCACATTCTCACTGTGTGGCAGTGGAGGAGAGGGTGGTGGTCTGCAACAGTTGCCTTGGTGGATCTTTGTGACACAGGTGCTGTGTTGTTAGAAGTAGTTAAACAAAGTTTCTGTTTAAACTCTCCTGGAAAAGTGTCCCATGTTTACAGTACAAAGAAGTCTGTGGGAAGTTTTAAAGCAGGTTGAGTTATGAGGCACTGTTCAATCAGTCATGCAATAATGGAGGGATCATAGCACACCTGCACGCCTACAAAGGCATGTCTCACCACCTGAAACTATGGGGCCTCTGGAGGAGCTGCAAAGACTCGCAGCTGAGATGGAAGAACCTGTTGAAAGGACAGCCATCATAGCCATGCACTCCACAATCTGGCCTTAATTGAAGAGTGGCAATAAGAATGGCATTTTTGTTTTTTTTAAATAATTCTATAAGAACTCCTGTTTTCAGTTCTCCAAAAACCATTTAAAGGTCACACAACTCTATATGTGTCACAAAAATAACACTGGACATGGGCCTTACTGCATTATCCTTATGGTGTAACATGGTTATGCCAGCATTATGAAGTAGGTTCATTTTCTTTAGCAAAGAAAGGGAAGGATTCAAAATACAGACTCCTAGAAGAAAACTTGAGGCTGGTACAGAAAGTCACCTTTGAGTGGGACAAGCCAAAGCATGCAGTCAGGGGCGATAATGTAATAAGGTCTGATCTACTAAATAGCAGTGGAAGAAACTTGGTATATGTTGAGTACAGTAGCATTACTAAGTCAGTTAAACAGGGTTATGACAACACAATACACAAGCAAACGTATGCTCCAGAGACATAGTTGAAGGCAGGAATATTGAATAAATTGTTTTTCAGTACTAGTTTTGTTTGTAATAACCTCTATGACATCTCTGATGATTTCTA